>JADBJO010001442.1:0-2500 GCA_016801955.1 Conus betulinus
TTCCCTCTCATTGTGGGAATTGGAAAGCAGTAAGTGAATCGGCAGATAAAAAGCGCAAAACTGGGTGCCCGTAATGTACGCGTGATACTATCTCATTATCCAGTTCCATTATCGGTGAAACGAAACACGGATATCAGTGCAAACGTTACCAACAGAAAAGAAGACGGCAGATACTCAAACCTAAGATCACGAAAATTATGGCCGTCAGAAATGAACATACCTGTAACTCACATTCTATCACTTATCACCTATCCCCGAGTCTTGAAGACCGTCGGGGGCGCCACAGAAGACTTCGCAACCAGCTTCCTCCACCCCTCCCGGTTCTCAGACAGCTCTGAGGCAGTGCTGAGTGTGAGGCCAGACCATGCACTGATGTTGTCCTCTCATCTCTTTCTCTGTCTTCCTCTCCTTCTGTCTCCTTGCATTGTTCATTGTAGAATGTTTTTTGACAAGTTCTGTTGATCTCGACATGTGACCATACATCTCATTTTCCTTTCTTTTCCCTGCGGACAACATATCTTTGTATGGTCCCAACGGCTTGCCTTACTCTGGTCTGGACCTCCAAATTGGTAATGTGGTCTTGTATGAGATGCCAAGGAATGCGGAAGCATCTCATCTCTTATGCCTGAATCCTTATCTCAAGATTCAGAACGCACATGACCAAAGTGTAAAAACTGATCAGTGTTAGGACCAATATTTTAGTGGCTTAAATCGCTGACGAAATAGGGGGAGGTTTTCAATATAAGTCTCTGTGATTATTCGATTATCAGCAAAGGGATAGTTATACCAATCGAATAAGATCATGTATCATGTATATTTTTAACTTATCTCTTTGGATTTCACAACAATATTCTCTTGTTACTCCATATTTCAACAACCCCCCCCCCCCCCCAAAAAAAAAAAAAAAAAAAAAAAAAAAAGGCCATGTAAACCTTTCTTGAAGCATAAACAGATGACATTTATGCCTGGTAATAACATACAAAACAGAAATGTAGATAGAGTCGATCTTGTCACACTTTCAGACTAAACAAAACGGTCACCCTGCTGCCGCCAAAGATATTGCAGATGTGACTGTGATGGTCTGTTCAAAGATAACGTTTGTTCACTTCAGTATTGCCTTGATAAGTTTACAACAACAGTAAAAATGTTTTCACAGTCGGTACTACCGAGGGGACGGGATTCGTAAGATATCAATGATCAAGAGGTGAGCACGCTTTGGATTTCACTTCTTACGTCATGTGTTTTTCCTAAGTTGGCGAAAGTTCATGAACGTAGTACAGCAGATAAAAAAGTAAGTCTGTTTTTCTTTTTGACATCTTTTTTTCTCTACCAACTGCGCTTTACACGCGCAAGCTACTTCAGAATGCCTCTTTGACCTCAAGACAGAACTTCAGAGTTTCTGTACAAAGGGAATTGGATTCTAATGCTCTTTTAAACTGATGCACAGTGTGTGAACCCTGGCATTAAAGCGACAGGGAAAAAAAAAAAAAAAAAAAAAAAAACCTCCAGTGCGTGCCAATGCCAGTCCGTCGTTTTTCAGATGACTGAGCCATTCTGCGACAGTGGAATGCACGGAGGAAAAAGATAACGACATGAGTGTCGTGTGTGGATACCATCCCCTAGTGAAGAACTAGACCTACTTTAATGATATTTTTTTAAAAATTTAAAAAAAAAAAAAAAAAAAAGCCAGGATGCACAAGTAAAAGTCTCTCAACGTTGGTGTACTTCAGAGTTCTAGCTTAGGAACATAGAAGAAGAAAAAGAAGAAGAAGAAGAAGAAGATGAATGAATGAATGAATGAATGAATGAATGAATGAATGAATCTTTAATGGGTTGAGAATTAGACTCATTGAAGGCCTTTTTACAATTCTGCCCAACAACAACTACAATTTGAAAAAGTAAGGTACCTCGAATTACAAAACAACCTCAATATAACGAAGAATAAGAAGAAGAAGAAGAAGAAGAAGAAGAAGAAGAGAAGAAGAGAAGAAAAAAAAGAAGAAGAAGAAGAGAGACGAAGAAGAAGAAAAAGAAGAAGAAGAAGAAGTAAAGAAGAAGAAGAAGAAGAAGAAGATCAGAAGAAAAAGAAGAAAGAAAGAAAGAAGAAGAAGAAGAAAGAAGAAAGAAAGAAAGAAAGAAAGAAAGAAGACAGAGAAGAAGAAAAGAAGAAGAAGAAAAGAAGAAGAAGAAGAAGAAGAAGAAGAAGAAAGAAAGAATGAAAGAAAGAAAGAAAGAAAGAAAGAAAGAAGAAGAAGAAGAAGAAGAGGAAGAAGACAAACTGAAGGAGGAGGAGGAAGAGGAGGAGGAGGAGGCAAAGGAGGAGGAGAGGGGAACGAGAAGATACCGTGCCCATACGACTCCACCTTCACAACCAGTGTATGCTGTACTCTGCGCATCAGCTATAGTTCACTACTTTCTTTGAACCAGTCTTCAGGAAATGTACAAACTTCGGCGAATCGCCTACCTGGACACATATTGTTAACCTACATAAATGGACCAG
>JADBJO010001442.1:5000-10000 GCA_016801955.1 Conus betulinus
CCAAAATAAAACAACGTATATTTTCACTTTGTCTCTTCGCTCGGTACGGAATCACCCTTGTGTGCGGGGCAGCACTTTTGTATTTATGACCGTGACTGTGGCAGAGAAAGGTTAACGGATGCCGTTAGATTGAGAAAGGTTCCTCTTCTCTTCTGAGGCCCTTCCCAGAAATGATCATAATTTACTTGCCCAGCTAATCTTCGTGGGTTGTGCTACGTCGTTGATTTGGCCGATATGTGGGTGGCCTATTACGTTGTTTTTTTTCGATCACGGCCATCATCTTCTCACTCCTACGTACTGCACCCTTCGTTAGGGTTTTCCACCCTTCCTACACAGGTCTTCTCTCTGCACATCCCCTCCACCTTCCCTCCTCCTCCCCACTCCTCTTCCCCTCTTCCCTTTGTATTTCCTTGTTCGTCCTTCTAAACTGTCCCTTCTATTCTCCATCCTCTGCTTATTTTTTTTTCTTTCATGTAATGTTCTCAAGGTCTGTGGTCTTCATTGCCTTGGTTTTTTTTTTTTTGTTTGTTTAGTTGGGTTCGCGTTCAGTCTGCAAAAATCACGGGCTGCCTTAAATCTCTCTTACTCTCAGAGGAATAAGTGATAGTAAGAGCAGTTATCATTATCAGAAGATAGATAGATAGATAGGTAGATAGATAGATAGATAGATAGATAGATAGATAGATAGATAGATAGATAGATAGATAGATAGATAGATGGATGGATGGATGGATGGATGGATAGATAGATAGATAGATAGATAGATAGATAGATAGATAGATAGATAGATAGATAGATAGATAGATAGACAGATAGATAGATAGATAGATTTCTAAAAAAGCAAAATAATGGACTAATGGACAAATAGATAAAAATGTGAATTATAAAAATGAGAGAAGGTGTTAGTTCTGCCAGACGACACAAACAGACTGCAGGATGAAACGCAATGTTAATTAGTTAGTTAGTTTATTTAAAGTCTTTTCATCGTGTCGATGATTTTAGACTATCGCATCAAAAATAGCAACACGTTCTTAAATTTTCAAAATCATCAAAAAGAATTTTAAGGGGAAAAAGAGAGAGAGAGAGAGAGAGAGAGAGAGAGAGAGAGAGAGGAGAGAGAGAGAGAGAGAGAGAGAGAGAGAGAGAGAGTCAAAAGAAAAACGTGCAAAAGGACTATACAAAACAAATAACTAGCTAATCTAAATATTGAAAAGTTGAAAAGATTAAACTGATCCCAAAATAACTTACCCTTAGAAACAGGCAAAATACATTCTACGACTTCCGGAGGTAGGGAAGTTTTCATTGAAGCACATTTCACCAGCCTATGCTCAATTGTCAGTTCTGCAGAGCAGACACACTTAATGTCTTTACAGTACTTTACTTGTCGTTAAAGCATTTAAATAAGTCAGAAGACAGTGCATTTTTGACCACCTGGGTCTTCTTCAGGCAAAAAAAAAAAATCCCATCAATATTTAGGATAATAAAACCGAAGAACGAGCAGCAGTCACTTATCTTGGCATGCTCGGCGCAAAATGGCTGATGGATGAAAACGAGGCCATTGAGAGGGAGGATCACGGGAGCTGAAATAATAAGGATGACAATAATGATAATGGTAACAATACCAATAACAGTGATAATAGTGACGATGATGAAAACATATAAATAGTGAGAGGAGAAATACTGTAATTTTTTTTTGTTGTTGTAATAATATGACGATAATAGTTGTAGTATTAATAATGGCCTGGTTGACGCCGGGATACATTATGAAATGATACATACAGCACGGCCCTATCGTGCGGTCTCAGATCATAATGGATTGATGGTGTCGGTACTGTGACGGAACCAGCCAGTCACACACACACACACACACACACACACACACACACACACACACACACACACACACACACACACACACACACACACACACACTAAGAACCAGTGACACACATGCAGGAAGACAGATTTAGCCTACACACACACACACACACACACACACACACACACACACACACACACACACACACACACACACACACATCCCAAGAGGTAAGCCAACTATCATAGCAGACGAACTTGGGAGCTACAGACACAGTTGTACTGCAGGGGGCAGAGTTCTGTGTCTCAGTCTGTGCAAACCAAATTCAATGTCTTCATTTAGCATTTAGACTTGATTGGAATCCATCCAAATTTCGAATACTTGGTGTATGGTTTACGAATGATTTGAAAGATTGTTTAAATATTAATTATTCAGAAAGATTAGCCGATGCTAAGTTCTTATTTAAGACATGGGTAAAACGCCAGATAACGCCTCTTGGCAGAGTTGCAATTTTAAAATCCATAATTCTGTCAAAACTGACTCATCTGTGGTTACTTCTGCCAAATCCTCCTGATGTCTTTTTTTCAAACTTGTCAACAAGTATGTTATCAATTTGTCTGGAATAAAAAACCGGACAAAATCGGTCGGAAAATAGCTCACAAAAGTGTTAAAAGTGGTATTGGCCTTCCTGACTTAAGAATATTCGTCACATCTCTCTAAATTATCTTGGATTCGCAGGGCTGAAAAATCGGCCCATAAATGGAAAGACATTTTACTTGCTAATTTCCCTAAGTTTCCAATTTTGAAAAAATATGGTCCAGAATTAGTTTCAAAATTTACTTCATATAATCTTTTTTGGAAGGACGTCTTTGATGCTTATAGAACGTTTTTTTTTTTTTTACAAATGTACTCCAAAAACCTCTGCTGAATTTTTCTTGCCGAGCCATTTTGCTACAACAATCGAATTCAAATAGGAAACAAATATATTGTGTCTAAAAAATACTGGATAACAAAGACGTTTTTCCATCTCGCTCAGTTTTTTGATGAAAATGGAAATGTTCTGTCTCATAGATGTTTTAGGGAAAAGTATAATCTAAACGTTAATTTTCTTACTTTTGCTGGCTATAGGTCAGCTATAACTGACTACATAAGAAAATCTAATATTGTTGTTGAAAACAATAAATGTATCAACGTAACACTCTCATTTAAGAAACTGTTTGCCATTCATAAAGGCTCTAGATTATACTATGATATTATGATTGATAATAATTTACGAGCGAAAATGTTGTGACAAATGGGATCAGAAAATGTCGGTTCGTCATAACTGGAAATTATGTTTCTTGAATGTACATAAAGTTTAAAGACATAAAATTGAAATGGTTTCAGCTGAGAATATTGCATAGGTGTCTAGGTATTAATGTTATTTTTTTTTAAATGGGAGTGACTGATAATGATAAATGTAGTTTTTTGTGGTTTATGTAAAGATAGTATTGACCATATGCTTTGGAAATGTGCTTTATGTTCAACAGTTTTGGAATTCTCTTGTTGGTTAATTAAAGAAAATGTGTCAATGCAACGAATATGAAATTAACGGCATCCTTAATATTATTGGGTTTCGATGTGACTATCAATATCGATGAAATTTTATATTTCATTATATTACTAGCAAAACATTACGTATATACATGCAAATTGGAAGGATGCCTTCCACAAGAACATCTTTTTTGAAAAAAATGAACTATAGATATAAAATCGAGCAACATAATGCATATTTAAGTTTATGCTATATAACCTTTTTTGAAAAATGGCTGACATACAAACCATTATTTTCCCATGTCTAAATGTTCGTGTATTTTTGTGTAATAATTATGGCTAGTTATGCTTCTATTATAATATATCACACAATGCTATTATGTTATAGGTTAACCTTTTTTCTTTTCTCTTTTGAAGTCTTTGCGGTTCACTTTCCCTTTTAGACTTGACATTCCCAAATGTTTCTACAGATGCGCACAGATTCGCGCGCGCGCGCGCGCTCGCACACGTGTGTGTGTGTGTGTGTGTGTGTGTGTGAAATTCATAAAAAGTTTGAATATGTTCATAAATGTGTTTACACCCGTCTTATATTATGTAATTGGACTCATGTTGTAATACCTTAAATTCTCATCTGGTGATCTGTATGTTGTTGTTATTTGTTATTTTTTTTTCTTTGTAGTTTATGTGTATGTATGTGAATGTCATGTATCTGCATGAAAAATTAAAACAAAAAAGGGAGAAAAAAAAAATTCAATGTCTTCTCGGAGAGTGTCTGTCAGCTGGAAAATGTTGTGACGACGAAATCATAACTTTACGTGAAGTTCGTGATCATTGAACGTGTCCAATGGATTATTTCTGTCCCATAAAAATACGGTTTTTCTCCACCAGCGAAAAACCACCAAGATGGCAGCCATCTTTGTTTTGATCTAACCCAGGGTGAACTCATGCCCTATCCTCGTTGTACGTTACCCTCCACTCATCCACTGCAAACCACGAGGTTAAAGGTTACTCTCGACCTATGGATCCGCAAGTGACGGACCGTCGAGCTTACAACGAGATATGTAGGTCACTTCCCCGTTACCCACGACACGTAAGTGTGGCCCCAGGCTGTGGCTGTGAACGGGGAGCCGGAATGGGTGGCGCGGATGCAATAGCGCTGAGGTGTCGGAGAAGATGCGTAAGGAAAATATGTCTCTCTAATGACATTTTGTACCGGCAGGTCACTATATGCATGTCTTCTGCACAGCAAAATTGCTAACGTACGATTTTTGTCAGGTCTGGTGTTACGTGATTGAGGGGTAGAATGTACAAAAGAGTACTGTGCCTGATTGACGATAAACGGGGCTCTTGGATTCAGCTTCACACACTCACACGCACACGCACGCACGCACACACACACACACACACACACACACACACACACACACACACACACACACCATCACACACCAGTACGACTGTTCACAGTACCATCAACACCAGTACGACTGTTCACAGTGCCATCAACACCAGTACGACTGTTCACAGTGCCATCAACACCAGTACGACTGTTCACAGTGCCATCAACACCAGTACGACTGTTCACAGTCAGTGCCATCAACACCAGTACGACTGTTCACAGTCAGTGCCATCAACACCAGTACGACTG
>JADBJO010001442.1:20000-25000 GCA_016801955.1 Conus betulinus
TTTTGACCCGGGACCACCACCACCACCGGTCGCTGCGTCCCTAAGGGAGGCAACGACAGGTATCCTGTGCCGTGATAGCCACTACGTCCATAAAAGAGGCAGCAGCTAACACCCCTAACCCCACTGCCTATTGCTACACCCCCTTCCTACCACAACATTGGACAACCCTTCCTCCACTGAAGACCCTGCTCCTCGGCGCTGTCCGTGGCCCCTCGTAGGCTGACTCCTTCCCAAAAAAAAAACCCGCTCCTCGGCGCTGTCCGTGGCCTCACGCAAGACGACTCCTTCCTGCGGAACACAACACTTACACACACACAGAGGACTCCTTCCCGGCCCCTCACAACGGGCCCGACTCTTGAGGGAACCCCTCCTCCAACGAAGGCTCCGCAGGAACTGAGGGTGAAGGCAGGCCTGGCGCAGCACCCCCTCACAAGGCGCCTGAACAGGGCGGTCCTTCCCTCCTGGGAAATAGGAACAGGTGGCTGGAGAACTGCCTCACGGGGGGCAAACGGCCTGGGTGGACTCCCACCTCCTGGAAGAGCACAGGTAGCAGGAGGAGAACTGCCTCACGGACGGCAGACGGCCTGGGTGGACTCCCCCTCCCGGAAGAGCAGTAGGTACCAGGACGCCGCCGCTCACCTGCCAGCACGCGGCAGCAGGCTGCGGTGATCTGGCCCCAGCCTCGGCATGGAGGCAGGATATCTGCTGAAACAACTGTAGGCCACTACTGTAGTGTTGCTACTACCTGAGTCATCAAGGCACACAGCCTACTTGGTAAGGCTTTAACTCTCCATCTCCCGTACCTACTTCCCACTTGGACATGACAGTGACTCCTTATATTTCGAATACACCCTCCGTTACTAGACCCCATTACCGGACAAACCTTACCACAGCAGTAAAGCAATAATGTTCTCCCACCCAGCAGCCAGTCTACGTTATTGCATATGAAATTAGGTATCACACCCAAATCTTGAAAAAAAAAAAGAAAACTAACCCAAACGACTCTCCAACGCGGACTCCATGCCCCCCCCCCCCCCCCCCCCCCCCCCCCCCCCGCCCCCCTTAGAAAATGCTAAGCAGTCTAGGAAGTGGGTAATTCCACAAGGAGATGTCTCCACATAATAATCAGT
Organism: Conus betulinus; assembly: GCA_016801955.1. Classification (NCBI taxonomy): domain Eukaryota; kingdom Metazoa; phylum Mollusca; class Gastropoda; order Neogastropoda; family Conidae; genus Conus; species Conus betulinus. The sequence continues at coordinate 21,131 of JADBJO010001442.1, forward strand.
AGTTATAAACATCTCTACGAAAACATATCGATTTCCAGCTGGATCAATATTCCTCCGAGGGAATGGTCTCCCGGCCACAATCCCTCACATTCTTACCCCTCCTTGCACTGCCAAATATAATCATATACCAAAAAAACAACATGATTCTCTCGCCAACATTTCCATCCATCACCCCACTCTCATGTCATCTCTTGTCAGTTAACTCAGTTCTTAATCCTTATTATGCCAACATAACCACACTTCGTACAATATTACATCCTGCACACCATCCATGCTTTATCCTACTGACTACTAAGCCACTCGCCTTAAGCTTTACCTTCTTTCTGACTACTTAAATTCATAATGGGGCTGCCTCCCCACAACCTAAGGAATCTTTCTCCAACCCTGTTTTGTCACAATTTTATATATCCCCCGTACGTGTGATGACTGTCATTTGCTCTACAGAAAACTTGGTGCGCTTGTTCACACACACACACACACACACACACACACCAAAGATACAGTCTGTAGTGACGCACGAATGCAGTGCGCATACGCACACGGTTCGCTTCCGGAACCGGAAGGTGCACCTCGCATGAGCAGTACTCACTTAACAGCAGACGACAGGGCGGGAAGACGAAGCTGTGCATTCGACTCGCAAACCCCGACGGGTCAACACCTCAAGTTCAGCTCATAACCCGAAGAAGACGCCTTCAACCCCAGCCTCTACGCTCTGCCATAGTTGACGCCCGTTCTCTACGCCAAGCTACGAGTGACGTGTGGCGTCCAGAGACTACGACTACTGCTGACCAGGGTGCGGACTGCAACCAGTTCCCGCGCCCAGACAACTCCCTATTCTTGACTGACCAGAGACGTGGCATTCAGCCTTCCCCCTGGTCACACCATCAGCCGCTGACCCCCTGACGCAAGCCGAACGTGGACAGCTTGGACAGAGTGCGTCACAGACTGACCACCACTCGCCGTTCCAGTTACTGTAGGGTAAGTTGCACTGTGTACGTGCGTATGTGTTTGTGTGCATGAGAAGTAGCCACGATACTAGGGATAGTTAAAGCACTGGATAGACGACATGTCACACTAAGCCATCCTTCTAAAGTGTAGGGGAAACACTTTTAAGTCTGCACGCGCACGATACCCGCGTCGAGAACCATGACTGTTAATGAAAGTGAAAGGACACCAACATAACTTGGATGGTCACGACCGTACCCCGGTATAAACCACACTCCCCCACAATCGGCCTTGGCCCTACTGCACAATTAACCGATTCCAATGCTGTGCAGGGCAACTCCGAAATCGTTACTCAACTTCAACGCACTACTACTATTTATAACTGAAAATTGAAACACAATCATCGCACCCCTTTATGATTCACGCAGACACATCTGCACCTGATTCATATTATGATCCTCAACAAAATGCAACCTCATATTTCCCTCTTATTGAACCGACTGAAATTAACATGAGCTAGCCACAATCAATATCTGCCTCACCGTCCATCAATGGTTATTATATCGAACCCAAATTGTCTAGCCAAACTGTCCCATGACAACCGAACTCCGGAAGCACTATGTACACTACTTACAAGATCGACAGAAAAGAGGTGACAACACAAACCGGCTGACAACAAAATTTCAACCACGAAACCAAGACGACATCATACCAGGCAACCAGTATACGCAACGAACACGCTACCAACTAATCACAACATGAGACAACTACGGTACAACTCGACCAGAATACAAGACAAGACAAAGAACCACAACACCACGAACATAACAGGTCACCAACCTGGACACACAGACGATCGACTACACACAAGTTCTGCAACTGGCTGGAAGTGGCTGCCAACAAGGGCGACACAGAACCCGGCACAGGCCAAGGGCACACCAGACCCGACGAGGACGCCAAGCACACGCTCTCTATTCCTGAGCCACCACGCTAAAACACGTGGACGTGTTGGTTCAGTACCGCGCCGATGACGGTGACAGACGGGGTGTCGGAATGAGCGGCGTGGGTGCACTGCCTCTGAGATGGCGCAGAGGTTGGGACAGCAACAACAATAACAACAACAACAACAACAAAAGTTCATGGGGACTATCGTTGAATGGACGTAGTGGCGCCTTCCAGGGGAATGTCTCGCTCACTCTGGCCCCATAGTTAAAGCAATCACTGTCATCGGTAGGCGGCTGTGTATGTGGCATCCTGCGTATGTTGTTGCAACAGAACAGGCACCAGCTGACACAACCGCAGTGTCTTCTCTGGGTGGGTTGCCTCACAGCGACTTGACATTGAATGCACCCCATGGATATGTCGTTGCTGGGGGCTGCGATGGGACTGACCGGGGCACGACTGTCGACGGGGAGTCGGAATGAGCGGCGTGGGGGGTGATGCCAGTGGAGCGGTATTGGAAGCAGGAGGAAAATTCTTTCCAGAAACGTTTTAGGGAAAGAAGGTATAAGGATGGAAGCATGGGACAGGGCGGCGTGTGGACTGGAGATGGGATGGCATTTTATATTAAGCACAATGCCCCCAAATAGACACGCCTGCACGGTAAAATCATAAGTGTTGACAAAAAAGATCTGTCAGTTTAGAGATATGAGGGGGGGGGGGGTAGGATGAGATTCAGACAAGAAAAGAATTTGACGCAATAGCCCGAAATGAGCACGCCTCTACAGTGAAATCAAAAGCATGGCAAAACAACAAAAAAATCTGTCGTCATAGACTATTAGGAGGGTGGGGAGAGATTCAGGGGGGTTTTAAGGAAAAGAATTGAACGCAATAACCCACAGTGAACATGCCGTTGCAATGAAACCAAAGGTGTTGCCACAAATGTCTATTTTTTTTTTTTTTTTTTTTGCGTTGCGCAGAAAGTGGGGAGAGATTCGGACGAGAGAAGTTTACATGGAGGAGAATTTTTTAAAGGAAGCAGTACATGAAGAAATAGCTTTCATTCTAATGTGTTAGTAGACGTACACAGAACACGAAGAGTTAAACCGTCAGAAGAGGAATGGAGAATTTCTAGCAGTGAGTGATTCAGATGAGACCGGGTAAGCTTCGCATCCATGAGAGTGAATCGCGTTGCACTACCGTTATGTGCGCAGTGGCCAAGTGCCTCCGTCTTCGGCGTGTTATTTGACCCATAACTGGGCTGTTCTGGTAACGGCTTACAGTTCGCCGGGTTTTCTCTTGTGAGTGTTCCTTCTCTCTCGGCTCCCCATTTATCCGGGCTTGTCACGCTTTTTTTTTTCTAGGGAGGGTGTTAGCCCCACGCAAACCCGTTTAACCTGAACTATCAGCTCTTTACCAAGTTCAGGCTCGGTCAGTCAGACCAGTGCCCATGCCAGACCGGCAGTAAGACAACACCACATCTACTGCAGCATTGCCCGATGCATGAAGCTCTGAGACAACAGATATGGACGGAGCAAACAGGAGAGGAAGCTCTACGGGTGCCTTGGGGACCTCCAGCGCACGGCAGCATTCGTCAGAGGAGCTGGCGTTCCCATCTAGAGTGTTCGAGAAGAAGAAGAAGACCAGATAAGCGAGTTCAGATGAGTTGGCTGTGAACCTGTGTGCCTGCTTTCTGGATTCTCTTCTAAGACTTAGCCGTTCAGATCATAGGCTTTCCTTGTAACGAAATGTCTCGTCGGATGGGCCGCCTCCTGAAGCCTTGAAATCCACTCTCCCAATGGACTGCCAGTGCCGGGGGTTATGACGGGACAAACCAAGTATGACCATGCGAGGGGATCTGGAATGGGCGGCAGGTGGGTGGGCGGAGGGGGGTGGGGGGGGGGGGTGGTAAAGGCATTGTAGTGACACAGAAGATGAACCAGAAGGAAGTCCAGGGCATCAGCAAGTTCACGGGTACGGTCATTA
>JADBJO010001442.1:27500-40000 GCA_016801955.1 Conus betulinus
TCGTGGCCGATACACTCGAAAATGACACCAGTCTTCCAATTTGTAGTGCAGACGACTGCATTGGTACATTTTGCGTTGGATCAGAACTCCTCCTAACAACCACTTTCCAGAACTGACAGGATCAGAAGACAGTTGTAGCCCCCATGGCTCTCTGGTACAGGGAACTGGCCAAGGGGCGACAGGCCAGCTAGAAAGCCCACTGCTTCGCTTCAAAGACATTTGTAAACGTGACTGAAAAGCCCTGTCCATTGGCATGAATACACCTGGGAGGAGGCACTGGCCACAGAGACGCCAAGAGCAACGACGCTATAATAGGCAGAGAGAAGATCTGCAACAAGAACAAAACAACAACTCGGCGAGAACTGTCAGAAGAGAAAGGCACTGTCCGAAATCTGCAGGCCTCTCTCGACCTTCGTCTGCGCACTTTGTAGCTGAATCAGCTTCTCTTTAGAGACAGGGCTCATGTAACCGCACAGAATGTCACCACGGCACAATTTTGTAAAAACGGAGAATTTTGTAAAATAGATAAAGGAGGAAAGGGATGGAAAATGAGAAGAACTGTTCAAAAAGGGGCACATGAATTGTCCCATTGACGTTAAACTTGCAACAACGTTGCTCCCAACAGTGCAGGTAAATGAGCATAACTGTAAAAAAAAATGGACACAGAAACTAACCCATTGACACAGAAACTACCCCCACCTGACACATAAAGTACCCCATTGACACAGAAACTACCCCACTGACACATAAAATACCCCATTGACACAGAAAGAAACTACTCCACTGACACAGAAACTGCCCCGTTGACGCAGAAACTGCCCCATTGACACAGAAACTGCCCCATTGACACAGACACTGCCCCCATTAACACAGAAACTGCCCCATTGACACAGAAACTGCCCCATTGACACACAGAAACTACCCCCATTGACACAGACACTGCCCCATTGACACAGAAACTGCCCCATTGACACAGAAACTGCCCCATTGACACAGACACTGCCCCATTGACACAGAAACTGCCCCCATTGACACAGAAACTGCCCCATTGACACAGAAACTGCCCCATTAACACAGAAACTGCCCCATTAACACAGAAACTGCCCCATTAACATAAAAAAACTGACCCATTAACACAGAAACTGCCCCATTAACATAAAAAACTGCCCCATTGACACCGAAACTGCCCCATTGACACAGAAACTGCCCCATTGGCACAGACACTGCCCCATTGACACAGAAAACTGCCCCATTGACACAGAAACTGCCCCATTGACACAGATACTGCCCCATTGACCCAGACACTGCCCCATTGACACAGAAACTGCCCCATTGACACAGAAACTGCCCCATTGACACAGAAAAAACTGCCCCATTGACGTTAGAATTGCAACAATATTGCCCTCAACAGTGCAAGTATGAAATAACCTTTTCACGTATCAGGAACCTGTTCAGAGGAGGAACAAATCGGACATTGTAGAGAGAGATGGAGAAACGAAACGAAACGAAATTTTATTTTACCAGATAATAGGATAAGTATATAATACTTTTTTTCCACCCAGTCCTGGGACACATACACACACTCAAATATGTACAGAATAACCAATTAATTAATTCGCTATATACAACTGAAGTCAATATCATTGACAAAGGATGAGAACTAACAATACTATAAATGCATCAGGGGAGGGGGGAGGGGAGGTTGGAAAAGGGAGAGGGAAGGCAGAGAGGGAAAGTGGAGAATAAAGGGGGAGGACTTGGGATGGGGAAATGGAGGGGGAGGGCGTAAGTGAAGCAGGGAAGTTATGACGGGAGGCATCGATGTATGGTAAATATAGTGCCGTTTACCTCCTCCACTTTTACACACACACACACATATTCATAAAGTAATTAAGGCATAGACGAATACAAGTATATACTTTTAGATAAATTGTAACCTTCTATTCACATTTGAAATAAGCATGAAATGATTTAGTTTTATGAATAAGGATTTATGCAAGAGTTGTTTAAAATGATACAATGTTTTGGATAAGGAATTTTTTATAGGCTGTCTTGAAAGAATTAATGCTCCCCTTTTCTTTAATGTTTGTTGGTAGGGAATTCCAAAGTGTTTTTCCGCCGGAGTAGCTAAGACTAGTTTTGAAAAGATCGGTTCTTGGTCGACGGATATAAGTATATTATTAGTGTAACGTGACTGATTGAGAGGAAATTTAGCGGTTAAAGTAGGAGGTGCGTAACCGTTCATAATTCTGTACATCATTATTGCTTTGTTGTATTGAAGTTTGAGTGACAAAGGAAGAATGTTTAGTTTGATATAGTCTTGAGGGGTTAATGAAGATGATTTTAGAAGTATAGCCTTGAGGGCTCGTTTATTGACCCTGGCTAGAGGTTTCAGTGAATTAGCACTACACGAATCATAAGTTTTTACACCTATGGTATATAAGTTTCTTTTTTGCCGCGACGCCGCGACGTTATAAATCATATATCCTTAGATTTTTCTTTTCATTTAAGACATGTGATTGAGTTTAGTCCAAGTAACTAACTGGTCACAACATTCTCTTTGCATTTTAAACGGATAACTGATGGAGGTTAGAGTGGTTAGAATGAACAGACGTGTCATCCGCGAACAGCTCGCAGGAACCCTTTTATGTGTAAGGGTAGATCGTTTACGTAGAGTAAAAAAGAAGAGGACCAAGAACTGATCCCTGTGGTACACCGTATTTTTGTCTTAAAAAAAAGACTGCTTTGTTACGTAAGAAGACTGTATGCTGACGGTCAGTAAGAAACGATTTTATTAGTAAAAGGGCGTTTATCAGAGAATTTGTAAAGTACCAGTTTTTTTTCTGTAGTAATGTATGGTCTATAACATCGAATGCTTTTTGCAAAATCAACGAACAAAACTCCAGGTAAATTTCAAATCATCAATATTGGTTAACCATTGATCAACGAGGTTTGATAGTGCTGTGTGGCAGAGAGTTGGTTAGCTCTAAATCCAGACTGGCTGGGATGAAGCAAATCGTACTTTGAGATATGAGACATGGCATGTTTGTTAATATTTTTTCTCTAATGGTTTGGAGAGAACAGAAAATAAGTGAAATGGGTCTATAATTAGAAGGGATCCGTTTATAAAAATCGCCAGATTTGTAGATTGGTATTATCTTAGCTTGCTTTGAAATATTTGGAAAGTAACATTTATTCTATACAAAGGTTATATAGAAAAGTCAAGGAGTTCGGCAATGAGAGGGGCACTGAGTTTCAAAATCTTCCCATCTAAGTCGTCAAGACCACGTGTACTTGTCTGTTTCATATGCACAAGATAGAAGTAATAAACATCGTATAACTTTATAGGGGGAATAACTAATTCTGATTTAATCGCTTTTTAGACTCACTGTAATCGATCAAGAGTTTTTTAGGTCATTGGCTTTTCGAGTCATCGTGTTTCACAGTTTGATCAGCAATATTAGAAAAATGATGGTTTAGAGTATCAGCAGATATATCACTCGGAATTGTGTAGGTTTTGTGTCAAGATTCTTGTGTGAGAGAGTGTTTATGGCCTTCCAAATTGGTTTAGAGTTTATTTTTAGAGTTGTTATAAACTAGGTTTTCTAAAATATTTCTGTTTTGAACTGTGTAGCATAGATATGTAACTTTATTTCTTTGTTTCTTAAACTGATCAAACTGTTTATTTTTTAATAAAGTATCTCTTAACCATATAGCTTCTTCTTAATTTCATCTGTAAGCCACGGGGGTTTGGGGGAATGTTTAATCTCTTTTGGTTTTAAACGGAGCGTGTTTGTTGTAAATCTCATAAAAGGTTCTGCCAAAATTCAAAGGGCTTCATCAGGGTTAGTGTATTGATAAACTTGAGATAATGATGAATTGGCTAAGTCCAAATAAGAAAAAGAATCCCCGATAAAGTCGGCAAATGATCTATATGTGATAACTTTATGTCCAGTTTTAGGAATTTTTTGTACCTTTCTTTAACCAAGTGACACATACAGGTAAATGATCACTGTATTGCAGATGTTGGGGTAATCCGTGTTGGTGAATCAATTAACTGAGACAGGCCTAAATTACTGCATGTTACATTCCATCGATTATTGATCTTTAGGAGGTCTATATTAAAATCACCCAGGAGAATAGTTTTCGTTTTCCAGCAAGTAAAACAGCTTCCATCATGTCGTTAAATTTATCATGCCAGTCAAGGCATTCTGCGGGGTTTCTGTATAAGAATCCTACTAAGATTGGTTTTTGTTTTTCTTGATATTGACTTCGACCCAGATTGATTCAATACCGTAACATTCAAAAGAATTAATTCGTTGACACCTAAGAGACTGACTTGAATAAGTATTAGGCCAGTTTTGCATTGGGAGAGTAGGGTCAAGGCGAATATGGTTGTAACCAGGTACTGAAACGTCAGTATTAGGAATATGTTTAGTTAATCTAGATTCAGCACAGCAGAATAGGTGGAACTGCTTTTCCGGAATTATAAAGTATGGAAGACAGTTCATCATGTTTGTTAATCAATCTATTAATATTTAAAAAATCCAATTCTGAGACCTTCCTTAGAAGGCCACGTGTTCACTGTGGACATTGGTAAAAGTGGAATCAATAAATCGGAATTGGAACAAAAATCGCAAGTACAGATGACATGTCTACAAATACAGTTTAAAGGATGATAAATAAATGCGAAATAGAGCAACTCGACAAAGAAATCACAATTCAAGTGTGTATCACATACGGCACCAAGAAAAATAATTAAGCAAAAACCGTTCCAAAATACACACAAAACAAATTGAATAAAGTAAATGAATAATAATATCAATATCAAAACTACAAAGGGGGGCGTCACCACTGCAAGTCGCCCAGGAACTAGAATCAATCAGTAAATACACACCAAATGGAATATGGTATGGTATACACACAAATGGAATAGTGCAACTCGATAAAGAAATCACAATCAAGTGTATTCCACACACGGGACCAAGAAAATAATTAAGCAAACCGTTCCAAAACACACACAAACGAATTGAGATAAAGTAATGAATAATGAATATGTAAACAGTAAGAAGTAAATTAGAAAACCGTAAGAAAATGGTAAATCGTTAACATATTTCTACTGAAGAAACTAAATGGAATAATATCAATATCAAAACTACAAGGGAGGTCACCACTGCAAGTCGCCCGTAACTAGAATCAAACAGTAAATACACACAAATGGAATATGGTATGTACATCGAATCTTCAGATCTTCAATATTCTAAGGAAGATCACCACAAGTTTGAGAACCACTCATATTTGGAGTTAGGCACCTGAAACACGGATCTTTCTCTCTCTCACTCTCTCCCTCCCTCCTCTCTCTCTCTCTCTCTCTCACCTCTCTCTCTCTCTCGTCTCGCTCTCTCTCTTCCTCTCTCTCTCTCTCTCCCTCACATCTCTGGGAAGAGCAACTTAATACACACGTTCTCTCTCTCTCTCTCTCTCTCTCTCTCTCTCTCTCTCTCTCTCTCTCACAACACACGTGCGCACACATTCAGATAACACACACACACACACACACACACACACACACACACACATACACACACACATACACATGTGTGTGCGTGCGCGTGCGCGCGGCGTACGCATAGCATAAACGCCTTTGAACACTGGCTTGCAGACACATACACACACACCATAAGAGTGATTTTTCATGACATGTATATATTGCTGTTTAGTGCCATGTCATCTCTGCTATTGGTAGTGTTTGAATGTTCAACATTTGGGAAGTCATCATGTTTTAATAAATGTAAATAACGCTTCATGTCACTTATAGGAGGGATGGGATGGTCATGGGCAAAATGTTCATGTGACGAGGGCTGGAAAGGCATCAGGATTCAGACCATAATACTGTGACCCTGAGTCAGTCATGCCAGTCAATGCCAGAGAGAGAGATAGAGAGTACACCACACACGCACACACCACACGCACGCAGGCCGCACGCGCGCGCGCGCACACACACACACACACACCACACACACACACACACACCAACACAACACACAGAGGGGGGGGGGGGGGAAGAGAGAGAAGAGAGCAAGAGAGAGAGGAGATAGAGAGAGAGAGAGAGAGAGAGAACGTAGAGGTGTGTGTGTGTGTGTGTGTGTGGTTGTGTGTGTGTGTGTGCGTGCGCGCACGCATCCGTGTTGTGTGCCGTGTGTGTGTGTGTGTGTGTGGTGTGTGTGTGTGTGTGTGTGTGCGTGCTTCCATACTTGGTGTGCGGGTGCGCGCGCGCGAGAGAGAGAGAGAGGGGAGAGAGACGAGAGAGAGAGAGAGAGTACAGAGACAGACCCCAGAGACTCAAGAACTGATTATGTTTTAACAGAGGATGAAAAACAACACAACCTCAAGAACAACAACAAAAGCAAAAACAACAACGACAAAAACAAAAGCATTAAAAAAAAATAAAAAAAAAACGGGAGCCAAAATGCAAAACCATCACACGTAACATATACAAACCACTCCTGCCGTCTTACGAACTACGCTGAGACGATGCATCGGCGGCTTTTTCATTCTTTTGTTTTTTATGTTGTTCAGGTTTGAAATTTTTTTCAGAAAAAAAAAAAAAATCACTACGTAATTGCTTTAGAAGAAAAAAAAGAAAAGCTTGTCTCTACAGGGAGAGTCAACAACTGATATGGCAGACATAGGGCCAGTTTTGATTTGTTCATGATCTCCGCAGTTCTCTGGGTGATCTCCGAGAGGAAAAAAATTCTATTCTGGAGAATGCGATGTGAGAGACCCATGATATGATAGAGGAAATTCTAGGACACCTTGGATTGTTCCTGCTTGTTGTGATATGAAATGAGGAAGATTGAAGAGAGAGAGAGGAGAGAGAGAGAGAGAGAGGGGGGGACATACACAAGCATACGCACATACGCACGCACACACACGCACACTCGCACGCACACACACACTGGCACTCACGCACGCACACCACACTGGCACTCACGCACGCACACACACACACGCGCGCGCGCGCGCGCAGAGAAAGAGCGACAGAGAGAGAGAGAGAGAGAGAGAGGTGGGAACATACGCACATACGCACGCACCAACCATACGCCACGCACACACACACTGGCACTCACACACGGTACACACAATGTGCGCACGAACAGAGAGAGAGAGAGAGAGAGAGAGAGAGAGATAGAGAGAGCGTTCTTAAATATAACTTGAAGCAAAACAAAACAAAAGCAAAAATATATATTCAACAAAAAAAAGAAAAGAAAAGAAAAAAGACAGAAAAGAATTAATTGTGTTGAAAATGATCTGATCATACGTGCAACATGATCTCTTCAGTCTTTCTTTCTTTCTCGTTTGAAATTTCTTTTCTTATAATTTTCTTTTCTCGTCTGTCTTTATTGTTTTTTCCCCTACTTTCATTTTTCATCCACTTTTTAGCTCTATTTTTTTCTTACCCTTCCTTTTCTTATTTATTTTATTTTTTAGTTATATTTTGTTTTTATTTCATCTTTGATTTCTTCCTCTCCCTTTTGTTTATTCCCTCTGTTACTAGTGTACCTTGATTCTGTTTTCATACAAGAAGAATGCTTATCATGATTTGTCGGTCAATGCAGGAATATTTTCATACATATTTGCGCGCCTGTACGCTCGCACGCGCGCGCGCGCGCGCGCGCACACCACACCCACACACACACACACACACACACACACACACACACACACACACACACGTGCACACTACACGCGCGCGCGCGCGCGCGCGCGCACCACCCACACACCACACCACACACACACACACACACACACATACAACACCACGCACGCACGCATGCACGGACACACACACTACACACACACACGCGCACGAACGCACGCACGCATACACAGTACACTCTCTCTCTCTCCTCTCTCTCTCTCTCCTCTCTCTCTCCTCTCTCTCTCTCTCTCTCTCTCTCTCTCTCTCTCTCTCTCCTCTCTCTCTCTCTCTCTCTCCTCCTCTCTCTCTCTATCCCTTCCCTCTCTCTCTCTCTCTCTCTCTCTTCAGAGGATGAGGCGGAACCAGATCTAGAGTGTGTAACGCCTGAAAGGCATTACGGGCTTTGGCCGTGGGGGGGGGGGGGGGGGGGGGGGGGGCAATCTCCCGGACAGGCAACTGACAGCCAGCTCTACCGGGATACGGACACGACAACATCAGCATGTTCTAGCACTCTGCGGGAATAGACGAGATACATCGAAAACCAGAGTCACAACTGAGAGCGAATTGACCCCGTACTGCAGAGAGAATAACCCAGGAACTGACGTTGGTGTGAGGTCGCGGGTTCGATTCCCATCAGAGTCATTTTTTCTGCCTCGGCTGCTACCCAGAGTTGAGTTTACTAAGGGCTCAGTCGGGAAGACTGGGACCACACAGTCGAGTTTTCATCCACTTAATGGTTGCGTCTCTGAGAGTGCTGCTCAAATTTCCTGACCAACACAGCAGGTGTCTGTATCTCTCGAGCCTGGTTGAGACCAGGATATCTAATGAAAGGAAGCGTAGAGTACAGCCCTGTCATGCAGTCTCAGACTGAAAAGGAAATCCTTGGCATCATCTTTATCATTTTCATTCTCATCGATCAGCATTAAAATCTTTTATTTTTTTTTTCAATGTCACCAGGATAAGGAAAGAGAAACGGAAGATGACAAGACAAAAATAACAAGTCGATCGAAACAGCACGGGTGGTCAAATATCGAAAATGAATAGTGGGCGATATAATGACTGTCACAAAACCCGGAGGGTTTATTGAATGATATTTTTTTTTTAAACATACAATACCACCCCCACCCCTCACGCACATTGCTAATATTTTGATTAAGGGAGTGTTAAGAAGTGGGGGGCGAGGGGGGGGGGGGGTAGCAGTGGAAAGACAAGTAACAGAAAACTGGACAACATTTGAAAAACAGAAAGTTGAGAAATCAGAAAAAAAAAGATAGTAACGGCGTTTTGAAAAAAAAATGGTTTCTATACAAATTTCTTGTCGTTCGAAATTGAACGAAAGATGAGCTTCACGAGTAAGACCTACCCTCAGTTTTTGAAAAGGTTCTTCGTTATAAAAAAAAAAAAATCACAATGCCACTCTTCTTATATTTCGGCCACGTGGCCTTTTTCAAGAGAAAAAAACAAAAACAAAAACAATACAACTGCGTGATGTCCATCTTTGGCATCTTTACGTCAATTCTTTGCTCTGACCAGTTGCCACAAGATGGACATCACGTAGTTGTATTGTTTTTGTTTTTGTTTTTCTCTCGGAGAAGGCCACGTGGCTGAAATATAAGAAGAGTGGCATTATGATTTTCTATTATGTTTTCTTCCCTTTGGAGGACTATTGCTTTTTTTTTTCTTCGTTATACTTTCTCTTTCCTTTTTTTCTGATAAAGTTTGTCATATTCAAATTTTGAATATGTGATGCAACAGAATTAATGTTCGCATAACAATTCATTAAATCAAATATTCATGTTTAAACTGTGTATGAATGAATGCTTTTATGTACATGTGATTTTATATTTCATTTTATTCTCTGCAGTGGTGGTTGGTTGTATGTCTGTCTGTCTATCTGTCTGGTTCTCTTACTACATATATATTCTCACTATAGACAGATGGATAGATAGATAGATAGATAGATAGACAGACAGACAGACAGATAGATATATAGATGTAGATGTGTGTATTATATATATGTACATATGGATAGATGGATAGACGGATGGATGGATGGGTGGATGGATGGGTAGATAGACAGATAGCTCGCTAGTTAGCTAGCTAGCTAGACAGATAGATGGATATAGATTATAGATACGTACGCACATCATAAGACTGGGTTTTATTTTCATTCTTTCATTGAACCGTCGGCAGTGGGGAGAACAGTCTCCTCTACAAGGTAGGAAGCCTAGGCATCCCGCATACTATTATTTGTCTCTGATACCTAGATCCATCTGATATACGCGTATGTATTTGGGGATTCTCTCCTGCAGAGAGGGGTGGGGGGGGTGGGGGGGGGGTGGGGGGGGGGTAAGACCCTGTAACCCACTCCCAACCTCCCTCCCTGCCCCCTTTTGTGTCCACCGTTGACACTCCTTCTCATCTTATATCCTCCCCCCCCCCCCCCCCCCCCCCCACCCCCCCCCCCCCCCCCCCCCCCCCCCCCCCCACCTTGTGTCTCTACATTCCCTTCACCATTTCTCCTTCCTTCTCTATACCCTCACTTTCAACATCTACATCTCCCCCCCCCCACCCTCCCCTTCTCTTACTCACCCACCATCCTCGATCCATGCCCCACATCCACCCTCACCCCCAATCCACCCCCACCTCGCATTTTCAGAAAGAGCCTCTCTGTCCTTATTCCCATCCCATTTTGGTGTCCTTCCTCTCCCCCCCCTTTGACCACCTCTACAACCCCCCTCCCTCTGCACCCCCCCCCCCCCCCCCCCCCCCCCCCCCCCCTGCTTCCCTACCAGTTCATTTTTCGAACCCATCTCCCTCCCCCTCCCCGCCAACTCGGGCGTCTTCCGTTCCGTTCCTTTTTCTCCCCCACCTCCTCTCTTTTCCTGCCTAGAATCCTCCCTCCCTCCCTTCCCATCCCCGCCCTCCCCCACTCCTCCTCTACCCCCCCTACCCCCCCCCCCCCCCCCCCCCCCCCCCCCCCCCCCCCCCCGTTTCCTTCTGTTGGTATTCTTTGCTTCTTCTGCTGAGGAATCGCGTTCCAGAAGAGAGGCCTGATGAAGCCACCAATGCCAGAACTGGGGTAGAAATAAGTACTGAAAGTCACCTGGATGAAAACTGGTTTATTGCTGTGCTGCGTCAGTCTCTGTCTGTCTGTCTGTCTGTCTGTTTGTCTGTCTATCTATCTATCTGTTTGTCTATCTCTTTACCAATCTATCTGTCTACCTATCTATCTATCTATCTATCTGTCTATCTATCTATCGATCTATCTATCTATCTATCTCTATCTATCTATCTATCTATCTATCTATCTATCTATCTATCTATCTATCTATCTATCTATCTATCCATCTGTTTGCTGTCTGTTTGCCTGTCTATCTATCTATCTATCTATCTATCTATCTATCTATCTATCTATCTATCTGTCCATCTGTATTCATATCTGTTTTATCTATCTAACCGTTTATCTATCTATATATCTGTCTGTCTGTCTGTCTGTCTGTCTGTATGTCTATCTGTCTGTCTACCTGTCTATATATCTGTCTGTCTATTTATGCATTCATACGTATGTGTTCATCCTTAAATGGATCCTCAAGCGTAGGCTCAAAGATTTCCCCCGACATTTAATACTCTTTACAAAACAAAACAAAAAAAAAATATATATTATATATATATTTTCGTTTTCAACAATTTTATATCCTTACCACACTCTCGTTTCCAGAGGCGCTGCTGGATTCCGCTTTTGAATCCTTGTGGCGAGAATACCACAGAATCATAGATCCGAGTGGGGTTTATCTCCCTTTGATGCCAAGGGAGCTCAGACATAATCAGCCGTGTCCCCCCGACCAGTCTGAATCAGCGGACGTAAAGTCTCGGAGCTCGCAACATGAACGGCTCTGCCTTCAAGAGGGACTACAATGGCCCCTATAAGCAGCTAGCGAAGGATTTTGTCATCTATTTCCCTGACTTTCATTTCCCTTTTTTTTTTTTTTTTTTACCTCCGCGCCCCCTAAAGTAAAGTATACAACCTGTTGCTCTGGGAAAAAGAGCAGACGCCCGAACTATTGGAAAAAGATTTTTTACATGGCTTTTTTACATGGCTCGTTTTGCCTTTTCTCTCTTCGACTCTCTCTCTCTCTCTCTCTCTCTCTCTCTCTCTCTCTCTCTCTCTCTCTCTCTCTCTCACACCACACACACACACACACACACACACACACACACACACACACACACACACACACACACACACCACACACACACACACACACACACGCGCGCACATATATATATATATATATATATATATATATATATATACATATATAACATATAGATAGATAGATAGATAGATAGATGCAAATGCAGCTAGCGAAGGGTTCTCATATTTATGATAATATACATTTTTCCATTTACTTCATCATCAATTGTTTTTTCTCAATTTCAAATCTCTGCCTAGTCATTACTATAATGATGGAAGAATTGTTAACCTGCTCTTATTTTCCCCCACTATTTAATTGTTCAGGTAGATAGATAGATAGATAGATAGATTAGATAGATAGATAGATAGATAGATAGATAGACAGACATATATCAACAGTCACAGTAGATGAAAATTCAAATTAAAGAGATTAGATTTTTTCCAAATGTTTGGTTTTAATTGCCTTCTTCTGGGAGTACAGACTGTACAAGTAAAACCGCTCGCATTCTCCACCCTCAGTCCTTGAGCACGAATCACGATTGTGTGCGGTTGGATAAAGGCACATTGATTAAAATGTTTAACTAAGAAATAAACATTGCG
>JADBJO010001442.1:45000-47500 GCA_016801955.1 Conus betulinus
CACACACACACACACACACACACACACACACACACACACACCACACACACACACACACACACACACACACACACATGCACTCTCTCGCACACAAAAAAAGAGAGAGAGAGAGAGAGAGAGGGAGAGAAAAGACTAAAAGACTACCACCACTGTCACCACAAACACTCCACCCCAGTCCCTTTCCATGCAAGAACGGTGAGAACTGTGACCCAGATACGGCGTAACCCCAGACATCTAAACATGCAAGATCTCTGTAGACCTAACGTATCCCGTTGCTAGGGAAACCCAAGGAGAAGCTGTCCCCAAAATCACTGTCTGCATGGACACGATGCTTCGTGGCAGGTAGTCAGACTGATTATTCAAATGGCAGAAGTCCATGTTCTTCTGGAGCTGACTGGCGGGCCGGCATTGGTTGGTTGTCGTTCCTGAACAGGTCTGTGTTGTAGTCTGTCCGTTGAAGTATGGTCTTTTGACGCAGGCAGACAGGGGTAGCAACGAAATTCTCAGCCTTCTACGGTGAAAGTCTTATGCGTGCAGGGCAGTTAGTGGTCTGTGTAAAGCTCTGTTTACACTACCGCACTGTAAACACTTCCGTAATGCTTACAGAGGACGCTTTGAAGACTGCAACAGCGTTTTTTGTACACACTGTCCACACTAGCTGTATTCGGTTAGAAGTTAACGAGCACGCTTATTCGCCTACCCGAGTTAAACACACTGCCTCTCGCTGTTCCAAACCAACAGTTCCATAAACTTTGTTTTGTGATTTTTCCCACTAACCTGAACAAAAAATTTCAGCCGACATGATTTTTGTACGTACAAATCATTCATGTATTTTTTTTTTCTTCTACAATTCGATTTCGATATTGCACAGGAGACATCTTGAGGCGTTATTCTAAAGTTGTGTCTCCAACTTTCAAAACTTGATTTAACTTATATCTGTGTAGAGCCTCAGTTTTCTGTGACAATGTTTTCATCATGAATGTGCAGTGTGTGTGTGTGTTTAAGCTTGAAGGCAGTGTTGTCTCCATGGGCTGGAGTTGTGGCGCATGCAAATGTTATGAAGACTGTTGTTGCTTACAGCATGTACACTCCACAGACACCACGAAAGTTTTCAAAGCTTGAAAAGCTGAATTAAGCGAGCGACGTTGCTATTTCTTCCAACTGACGGTGGTTCTGACGTGTGACACAAGAATCTTCGATTCCTTGGCTGGATGTTTTCAAAACCTCACAGCGGTGGGGAGGGGAGGGGAGGGGGAGGGGGAGGAGGGTCTGTCTTTATGCTGGAGCTTGTCCCACAAGTTAACTGGAATTAAGAATGGCAAGCTATGAAGCCAGTCCAGGGGGTGGGGGGTGGGTGGGGAGGGGGTGGAGAGGGCACTCTCCCCCCCCCCCCCCCCCCGTACCATCCCCGTCCCCTCTTCCCCCCCCCCCCCCCCCCCCCCCCCCCCCCCCCCCGTACCGTCCCCCCCCCCCCCCCCCCCCCACTTCCCTTCCCCCTCTGTCATCACGAGCGCACTTCCCTTCCTCTCTGTCAAACAGCAGCGAGAGCAGAGATGATAGCTAATCGCCTAGATGCCTACATCATTATTCATTATTATATCACCCACATTCCAGCCAGATGACAGCACTTGACCACTGAGGTGCAATGGTCCGCACTCGTCCACTGCCTTTTCCTCAACCTCCTCCCCTCCCCCCCTCCCGCGCTGTCCCCCCCCCCCCCCCTTCTGCCCCCCCCCCCCCTCCCCCAGTTGCCTTTCTAAGCAGCTGGGAGCCGTGGTCAAGCATTCAAAAAAAAAAAGAGCCGACTCAACGAGTGAATTCTAACAGCTCTGCCTACCAACCGCACAGAAACTTATTAGAGAACTCTGTTAATGTCAAAGCCAGACACCTGCATGAATGTTCAGCAATTAAAGAAACGAATCAGCTTCTATCTGCTAGAATTCCATTTCATCTTCGATAGAAAGAACACAAACGTGAAAGGCCAAGAAGTTGAACGATCTTTAAGCATGTTCAACTCAAATTTGTTTTCCCACGCGCAGCAAATGATAGAAACCTACTGATTGGTAGAAAAGATCGTTGAGATTCGTACAAGTTGAAGGAGGGGAGGGAGCAATGTGCGTGCAGAAAGGCCACACTTCCACCCAGTGTGACAGGCTGCCCCTTGCCATTAGGGAAGGTGTGTCTAGATGTTTATTGCCGCTCGAATCCACCATGAACAGAACGAAAAGATAGGTACGCTTGGCCAGGAATTATTTGCGTGGCAAACTGGCTGGTAAATAAACGAAAAAGGTACGGAAAATGGTAGCCTTGTTACTTAGCTGTTCGTTGTCGTTTCTCCTCCTTTTCTCTTGTTTTATATCATGTACTTGTTCACATACAAACACTCATGAGCATACACATGTACGCACACGCACGCGCGCGCGCACACACGCATGCGCGAGCACGCACGCGCGAGCACGCTCGTGCGCACACACACGCTCACACACACACACACACACAC
>JADBJO010001442.1:65000-77500 GCA_016801955.1 Conus betulinus
TGAGCAAAGATACTTTCCGACTCCGAGTTGTTTCATGTTTTTGTGTGTTCTGACTCAGAGAGAGAGAGAAATGAAATTTACCTCAGGGGAATTTTTCGGCCAGCTACTGCTGGTCTTCATCAGCCCAGACCCCCCCCCCCCCCCCCCCCCCCCCCCCCCCCCCCCCCCCCCCCCCCCCCCCCCATTTACAAGTGTGTGCTGAACACCAATCACTCCACCACAGAGGACAACTCAGAGGACACCAACACCCACCACAACTATCAGTCAGTCTGCTGGGCTGATGAGAGACCAGAAAATCTGGCCGAAAATTCCCCTCAGGTGAATTTCATCAGATTCTGAGTCAGAACACACAGAAACATACGCTGGTCTCTTGTGTGCACTTTGTTAAAGGCTATTTATGTGTGGTATGAAGCCAGGCCGACAGTCATAGACACCTACCCAAGCAAAATACACAATACACTACCTCTCGCTTTTCCAAACTAACACTTTCATAGATTTTTTGACTTTCTCTACTTTGCTGGACACAACTAATTTCGGTCTCAGCAACGTGTGTGCATATAAAACTTAACCATGCACATTTTTAAAGTATTTCTTTTGCATTTTGCAGGAAGGAAACTTGGGACACTACTCCAGAATGTTCTCCCTATCCTTGAGAACAGGTTTCACTCTACACTCCTTCAGTACCTCATCTTAGTTGTCTGTGACAGTGTTTGTCATCGTGAATGTGTGTTGTGTTTGTAACACGACAGTTGTGTGATCCACATGGGCGGTAGTAGTGGGTGTATGCACACGATGTAAAGACAGATTCGTGTGCTGTAGACACCTCAGACGCTATGGTAACTGCTTGACATACTGAGCTATGGTAGTGACTATGGTAGCTCTTCCTACTTACAGTGATTCTGGCGTGTTACACCGGAATCTTCCGTTCCCTGGCTGTCTGTCTTCAGAACCCCGCAGCAGCGAGCTGTCTTCATGCTGGAGTGGTGGCCAGCTTGTCCCACAGGTTAACGGACCACCAGAACCCCGCAGCAGCGAGCTGTCTTCATGCTGGAGTGGTGGCCAGCTTGTCCCACAGGTTAACTGACCACCAGAACCCCGCAGCAGCGAGCTGTCTTCATGCTGGAGTGGTGGCCAGCTTGTCCCACAGGTTAACTGACCACCAGAACCCGCAGCAGCGAGCTGTCTTCATGCTTCATGCTGGAGTGGTGGCCAGCTTGTCCCACAGGTTAACTGACCACCCCAACAGGTTAACTGACCACCGCAGCCGCGAGCTGTCTTCATGCTGGAGTGGTGGCCAGCTTGTCCCACAGGTTAACTGACCACCAGAACCCCGCAGCGGCGAGCTGTCTTCATGCTGGAGTGGTGGCCAGCTTGTCCCACAGTTAACTGACCACCAGAACCCCGCAGCAGCGAGCTGTCTTCATGCTGGAGTGGTGGCCAGCTTGTCCCACAGGTTAACTGACCACCAGAACCCCCGCAGTGAGCTGTCGCATGCTGGAACGATGGCCAGCTTGTCCCACAGGTTAACTGACCACCAGATTGGTAAGCCATGCTGCCAAGTGAGGGGTACGCACATTCCCTGACCTGTTTTCCCCCCCTCTTCCAGTCCCTCCCTCCCTCCCTCCCTCCCGCTCCCTCCCCACAGCCACGAATAAACGACAGATACAAAGGCCAGTTGCCTGCAAGCCTACACTCCAGCAATGGCTCTTGACCACAGAAATGCAACGGTCCTCAATCGTCCACCCCCTTCTCCTCACCCCCTGACCTTTCCCCCATCGCCCTCCTAGGTCTGCTCAGAGTGGTCAACCATCGGGAAAAGCGGACTCATCGAGTGGATTCTGACAACTCTTGCTACCAATCGCTTGGAAACTTACAGAAATCGGTCAATCTTAAAGCCAGACACACGCATTACTCTTCATCAATTAGAGAGATCAGGCATGAAGGTATAGACGAATCTACTTCCAAATTCAGCGGGGTTTTTTGTTGTTTTGTTCTGTTAAAATTCCATTTATCTTCAATAGAAGTAACACAAACGTTAGGGGCCAGAGGTTAAAACACATTTTTTTGAGAGTTTAAATAAATATTTTTTGACTATGTTCAAGGTTTTTTTTTTTTCTGCAGGCACCAACTAACAGAAACGTCCTCTGGTTGGTAGAGAGACTTCAGCTTTTTTGCTGGGTAGGTGGGGGAAGGGAGGGGAAATGTGCGTACAAAAAGGCCGCCACTGCGCCCAGTCCGACAGGTGGCCCCTGTTACCGCACAAAATGTCACCACTGCACAAAATGTCACAATTGTGATATTTTGTGCCAGTTGTGGCAATTTGTGCAGTGAAGGACTGCACACAATGTCATTGTGACATTTTTTGCAGCGCGGTGACATTTTGTGCGGTAACACGGCACCTTGCCACTATGGAAAGTCTCTGGTTGTTTATGGCTGTTCTGGTCGACCATGAACAGGAACAATGATTACCACTGGCCTGGAATTATTTTGGGTAGCAAACTGTTTGGAAAATAAGCGAAAGATAGAGGAAATGGGAAGCTTGTCGCTATTGTTTTTTTTTTTTCCTGTTTCGTTTTTTTTTTTTTGTTGTTTTTCTTCTTTTCACACACACTTTTTTGTTACACACACACTTCACACACACACACACACACACACACACACACACACACTCACACACACACACACACACACACACACACACACACACACACACACACACGTTCATGCAAGAGAAGATCCAGACATAGTATAAGAAAGAAATTAAGACAGAAAGAGCGAAATACAAGGAAGAACACATGAAAAAAAATAAACACCAGAAAAATCAGAAGAGAGAAAGGTAGAAGAAAAAAAAAGAGAAAACTGAAGGATAATGCTTTCTCATACTGGAAAAAATGACGGTGAAAAATATGGGTCTATGTATGTGCACATAAGGGAAAGCACAAGGTAAGCCCACCTTCTTCAAACACACACACACACACACACACACACACACACACACACACACACACACACACACACACACACACACACACACGCACGCACGCACGCACGTACGCACACACACTCAGAGAGAGAGAGAGAGAGAGAGAGAGAGAGAGAGAGAGAGAGAGAGAGAGACGGAAGGTGAAACAACGGTGCTGTTTTGTCAAATCATTTTTTGTCCCCTTCTTCCCTACATAATAATAATATGCCGTTTGGCCCAATGGCTCAGCTGTGTTAAAGAAAGATGCTGAAGGTGAATTAGGCTGGACCACTGACGCTAGCCCTGTTGAGCAAGGTGGTCGTTGAGCCCCACACTGTGTTCACTTCGCACGAACGTTTTGTCCATAGCTCCAGCCATCAATAATCTTATAACGCTAAGTTGCAGAGTGGACGCAGTGTCCGACATTCTCCGCCCCTGGTCATCCACTTGAATCAGCGACATCAAGACGCGAGGAACCCTTTTTCCAAGTCGTTACCATTTTTTTTTGTTCAGTATTGGAATCACGCGTGAGGGTCAGTTGAATGAACGTTAGAGATGATGTTTCTCCCTAAAGGGTGATGATGCCGATTTGCAGGGAAGGCAGTGTAAAGACACTGTCTATTTGAAGCTGTAGCCTTGCTTGAGAGTAGAATGTAGCTGTGTACTGTCTTCTTAAGTGCCCCACTCCTTTCTTCTTCCTCGATTTCTTTTTTCTTCTCTGTTCATCACGTGTGCGAGAGGGCGAATGAGAGAGAGAGAGAGAGAGAGAGAGAGAGAGAGAGAGAGACGACAGACAGACAGACAGACAGACAGACAGAGGCAGAGAGAGAGACAGAAAAAAGAAGAAGAAAGAGAGAAGAAAAAGAAGAAGAAGAAGATGATGATGATGATGATGATGATGATATGATGATGAAGAAGAAGAAAGAAGAAGAAGATGATGATGATGATGATGATGATGATGATGATGATGATGATGATGATGATGATGATGATGATGAAGGAAAAGAAGGAAAAAAAAGAAGAAAGACAGAAAGAAGGAAAAAAAAAAAGATATGAGTGGAATTAGATTAAGAGTAGCAACACATGGAAAGGAAACAGAAGGGAATGAAAACAAAACCACACAAAATACTAGAGGAGGAAGAAAACAACAGAAATAAAAAAGGTAGAATACAACAGATGAAGAAAAGTGGAAACAAACAAATGTACACAAGCCAAGCCGAACATATACAGGAGAAAGAAGTGAAAGAAGAGAAAAGAACAGACATAGCATTGAAAAAAAAATATATAGGGACAGGAAACGGAAGACAAGAAGAAGAAGAAGACAAGAAGGAAGATAGGCAAGGAGACACAAAGAAGACAAGAGTGCTTTTTACGTACTGAGAACGACAGAATGGGGAAATGGCTCCTTATCTGTGCATCTCAAAGAAAACCCGTGACATGGCGACCTTTTCCTATTTCCGTGCGTTCGTCTGATCCTGAGCAGTTTGCAGACAGAGAGCGGAAATGGAACAGACTTTTGTAATCACTCAAGGATAGGAACGGCCTGTGGGTCTTTGGTATTAGCAGCGTATTGCATACAAAGGGCTCAAAAAGTCAGTCAGAATGTCGGACCTTGCGATTCCTTGAGCTGCTTGTTGTCTGATCAACAGCAGACGGCAAAACATACAGCAAGCTAAAAGTGTACAGAAATCAAAAATTAAACGAGAAAATTACATAAATGAGAGAGAACTACTTGACATTGCATTTGTGGATACCTATGTTCTTTACTCGGTTCCATGAAGCAAAGATCATTGTATACGGCTAAGGCGAATGATAACTTTCAGAAAAACATGACATTTTAAGACCTTTGTACAAACCCACCCCAACCCCATCTCTCACCCACTCACAACCTCCAACCCACCCACCCACTCTCTCTCTCTCTCTCTCTCTCTCTCTCTCTCTCTCTCTCTCTCTCTCGGTCTCTCTCTCTGATCTCTCTCTCTCTCGCAAGACTCTCCGGAGTGCATTTTTCTCTCTCTCATCTCTCTCTCCTCTCTCTCTCTCTTGTCTTTCTGTCTGTCTTTTATCTCTGTCTGTTTGTCTGTCTGTCTGCCTGTTTGTCTCTCTCTGTCTCTGTCTCTGTCTGTCTGTCTGTCTGTGTCTGTCTCTCTGTCTCTCTCTCTCTCTCTCTCCTCTCTCTCTCTCTCTCTCTCTCTCTCTCTCTCTCTCTCTCTCTCTCCTGTTCATTTCTGTTAATATGTCAGAGACAGTATAAGAAAAATAGGGTGAGAGCGTTGTGGCAGTTCTTGCATTTATTGATCAGTTAGCTGAAAACCATGAATAGCCAAAGAAGGCCCCACGGCATGACCGCTTCAGGAATTATAGAGCAATTCACTATATATTTATTTATCGAGAGAGAGAGAGAGAGAGAGAGAGAGAGAGAGAGAGAGAGAGAGAGAGAGAGAGAGAGAGAGAGAGAACAGCAACATCAGCAGAAGCAGCAATACACGCATACACACCCAAATTCTCTCTCTCTCTCTCTCTCTCTCTCTCTCTCTCTCTCTCTCTCTCTCTCTCTCTCTCTCTCTCTCTCTCTCTCCTCTCTCTCTCTCTCTCTCTCTCTCTCATACAATCCGATATGGGTACAGTGCCCTCAGACCCGCTGTATTTGCCCTGTGGAGCGACTTGTAATAGAGGGAAGTGATGTCCAGGAGACTGACAGGACATGAGCTCTCAACACATCTGTTTATGTCCGAGTTCTCTTTGTCAGGAGGTACACACGGGCCCGTGTGTATCAACTGGCCATTTTTTTTTTTTTCCCGTGGCGCTAAGTCAAGATGGACAGTTCCTCAACTGTCTGTGCCTGGGAGTAGTGCATGATCGGGGTGGATAGGGTAGCTTGGGTTCTGGCTCTCGTGCATTTGTCCAAAAGCCTGAAAATTGTCAGGACTATGGTTTCTTGACCCTGGTCCTATTCAGTTGGACTCCATGGTAGGTGGATAAGGAAAGAATGAAATGAAAACAGCCACACAAATTGGTTTCTTCATTCAGAAATTTCTCTCTGTCTCTCTGTCTCTCTGTCTGTCTCTCTGTCTGTCTGTCTGTCTGTCTCTCTCTCTCCTCTACTCTCCTCTCTCTCTCTCTCTCCTCTCTCTCTCTCTCTCTCTCTCTCTCTCTCTCTCTCTCTCTCTCTCCTTCACTCTCTGTCTATAGAAACGGAAAGTAATGGACAAAGCTACACAGTATACAATATCTACAACATATATTATACTGTATAGTCTCAGGATTAAGATCTTGACACAGACATCCTCAATACAGACATAAGCAAAAAAAAAAAAAAACAAACAAACAAAAAAAAAAAAAAAAAAAGACAGGTTTAGGAGCTCTCTGCGAAAAGGTGAAATGACACAAAAGCCAAAACTCCTTACTGCGCTAAGCTCATTTTCTTTTCTAATCTTTTTTCTCCTTTTTTTTCTGTCCATAAAGGATTCCAAGGTCTTGCAGATCACCCTCAGTCCATCAAAAGACGCCAGAATAGCTCTTGGCTCATCATCGAATGCCATTCACATCGCTAATCCGTACAGCTCTGGATTGTGACGAAGTTGAATGACAAGGGAGGTCAGGATGTCTGCACACGAAGCAGCTTAGCTCAGAGTCCAAAGGCATCAAACAGGTGCCCTGGCCTTGAAGGTGTCTCTGAGGCAGAGATAACGAGTTAATTATGGCCACAGAGAGAGTTATGGATGTTCTTTGTGTGACCATTCATACAGGGTCGGATCGACTCTCTCTCTCTCTCTCTCTCCCTCTCTCTCTCTCCCCTCTCTCTCTCTCTCTCTCTCTCTCTCTCCTCTTTAACGTTTCTGTTCTCATGTGCTCTGTCTGTCCGTCTGTCTGTCTGTCTGTCTGTCTGTCGGTCTCTCTCTCTCTCTCTCTCTCTCTCTCTCTCTCTCTCTCTGTCCTCTCTCTCTGTCTCTCTCTCTCTCTCTCTCTCTCTCTCTCTCTCTCTCTCTCTCTCTCTGTCAACACATCTCTCTGTTTTCTGTTTTCTTAACTGTGCTCCCCACACACCACTTCAGCCCTAGCTCTGTAGTTCTAATCCATGCCATATTTCAGTAGGAAGTGTATCTCCACCATGAGAGAGCTCTGTAGTTTCTAATCCATGCCATATTTCAGTAGGAAGTGTATCTCCACCATGAGATAGCTCTGTAGTTCTAATCCATGCCATATTTCAGTAGGAAGTGTATCTCCACCATGAGAGAGAGCTGTAGTTCTAACCCATGCCATATTTCAGTAGGAAGTGTATCTCCACCATGAGATAGCTCTGTAGTTCTAATCCATGCCATATTTCAGTTAGGAAGTGTATCTCCACCATGAGATAGCTCTGTAGTTCTAATCCATGCCATATTTCAGTAGGAAGAGTATCTCCGCCATGAGACTCCTCCCCCTGTCCCCTCCCTCTTCCCCCCCTGCTCTCCCTCTCTCTCCTCCCTCTCTCTCCCCCTCCCCTCCCTTCTTCCCCTCTCTCCATCTCCCCCCACCTCATCCTTTATCCCATCCTCCCTCCCCCACCCTCGCCTCTCTCTCTCTCTCTCCCTCTCCCTCTCTCTCTCTCTCCTCTCTCCCTCTCTCTCTCTCTCTCTCCTCTCTCTCATCACTCGCCCTAGCTCCCTAGTTCTCTGCCTCTCTCCACCATCTGCCTTCTCCCTCTGTCTGGCCTGCCCGCCTGTCCTGTCTGGTCTGTCTGTATGTATGTATGTATGTAGTCACTCTGTCTGTCCCTCTCTCCTGTCCTCTGTCTGTCTTTCCTGTCTGTAAACCTCTGTCTGTACTCTCTCTCTCTCTCGCCTGAAACCTCTCTCTCACTCTCCATGCCATCTCTCTGATCTCTCCTCTCTCTGACTCTCCTCTCTTTGTTCCTAACTAACTACAACTAAAAATTAAATTAATCACACACCAATCTCTGTCCTCGCAGCTCGCTCTCTCCCTCTCATCTCTCTCCCTCTGTCCAGCTCCCTCTCTCTCTCCCTCTCAACTCCCTCTCCTCCCTCTCTCTCCCCCTCTCCTAACCTCTCCTGAGTGGTGTAACGGCGGGGGGGGGCCTGTCTGTCTCCCTTCTGTTCCGCTTCTAGAATTTGTATTTTCCTTCGTCTGAAAAAACGCAGGGGTAGACCTTTTGTTTGTGTGTGATTCATTCAGAAAGATGTACCTGTTTACTCATTGTGGACTGTCTACATCCTCTAGATCCGCTTCGATCTGATCTTGAAACTCTTGCAAGATTCCTCATTGTGGACTGTCTACTCCTCTAGATCCGCTTCGATCTGAACTCTTATTAAAAGACTCTACCAGGCTTGCAAGACTCTTTTTCCGAACTTTGTTCTTAATTCACGTCCATTCAGTAACCAGTTTTTCTATAGTTTTAAACATCCACAAGGGAGTTGATTTTACTGTGTGTGTTGCTCAACAGCTCCCCCTCAGAAATGTTGTAAATGCGTTCCCACAGACAGCTCTGTTTGTTTGTTTTTTCTGTAGGGCTCACAGCGTTGATCCTGGCACCTCAAATGGTCTCTAAATCAAGGACTCTCTTTTCCGTTTTGGAGACCTCTGCTGGCTATCATCTTACGAACCCTTGGCTTGTGAATTTGCTTGATCTGTACACCCGTCTGAAATTGGATGGTTACAACATAGCTTTTGTTTGGGTTCTCAGCCGTATCGTCAATCGAAGCAACGAGGTGGTTGCTCAACTTGCCAGTGCTACGAAGAAAGATTTGGGCAGATTCTCCATCCTCCACACTGATCTGAAACTCAAAGCTCATATTGATGTCACAGACCTTTGGCAAAGAAGAATGGAACGTGTAGATGGAAATCAAATCGTTTCCAGTCCGTCCAAAGCTGGAGGAGTTTTTAACCATGTAGGCTCGAAGAAGAACTGCTTTATGCCGAATGCACACAGACCACTTCTTTTACGCCCATCGTATCTCCCTAAAGATAAAGAAGCCCCACGGTGTATCTATGTGTTGTACCACCAGCTATAAAACATGTTTATATTGTTGAGGATTACGTAATTTTTTTATACGGCAGACTCCATGAAAATCTTGCTCAGAGGTGGCCCACCTGATGTGAGTTTTTAATTCCCGAAAGAAGTTAACATTTTTCATTTAAGATTTTATAAAAGAAAGATTTTTTAAAGCGATTCTAGCAGGGTTTTAGAAAAAAAAATCTGTCATACTGACTTTTGTGTATATTAATTTTTTTTCCAAACTGTATAGAGAGTGACCGAGTTGAGGGTACAGGCCTACTTTGGCCCATCGCAGTCAGCTAGGCTATAAACGACATGAACTCAACTGAGTAGTGTCCTAAACTTGACGAGTGAGTTCATATGCAGAAGCCAACACCATTCTAGTTTATTGATCGTTGATGCGTTCATTCTTTCAGTTCCAATCAAACGTGAGAGAAAAATGGGCAGAGGGACAGATAAGGACAGAGCAAACGTTAGTCCCTCTGAGGTTGCATCTTATGTACAGTGGCGCCTGTCGTGATTCATATAGGATAACTTTTCGGGAAGCCGAGAAAAGCTTTGTTGACTTTATTTACCAGCCTTACAAAAATATTTTAAAAAAAGGGGGGGGGGGGGGGGGCATGGAGAAGTAGCAAAAATGTTTGGGAGGAAGGGAAAAGGGTCGGGGATGGGCACGGCTCTGGCACCACCATTCTGGTTTGTCTTCAGTATATTGGAGGCGGTCTGGGATGCCCAAAGCTGTCCACCCCTGGATCTTGTCAGGCTAGCTGTTCCTTACATTTCTTCTGGTCTCCGCAGAACCGTGAACGAAGGTGTTTGTTAGGGACGAGTGGCCTGATACATGGCCGAAGTGCACCGTTCGCCGAAATTTCAGAAATCCGAGTAGACAACCAACGTTGGAAGTCTACAATCACTTTAAAATATAGTTTGCGAAAAAAACGAAAGCCTACTCGTACCTCTTTACTGTTGAATAAGATAAAGCAGTTACAGCTACGACATTAGGCTCATGTCTTCGAAATCGTACTCGCCTTTACAATTATTTCGTTTGAAATAGCTGCTAATGCAATTTTTTTTACGTCGTCTTGTGAAGCGATTTTCCGGAATGATATTCTAAAGTAAGACCATCTAAAATTGATAACATTCAGTTATTCTTGACTGTTACAAGTGATAACAAGTAGTGAGACACGGTTGATTATGTCTGTGCTCCTGGCGTGAAATAGAGACACACCACAGTCCATTATACCGTGCTGTTTCTCACCATCGAGGGTTCATCCCACAGCATTGTTTACTTTCCCAACAGCACTATTGGTATGAACCTTTTCCCCCTTTCTCCCCCCCCCCCCCCCCCCCCCCCCCCCCACCCCCCCCCCCCACACACACACACACACACTCTACCCTACCCCCCCCCACCCTCACCCTCCCCTTTAATTACAGTTAGTCCCATTTTATTCTTCTACTTATTTTTATAATTACTATCACTACTATTATTCCTATTACCATCCCTTCTATATATATGTATGTGTGTATGTATGTGTATATGTGTATGTGTGCATGTGCATATATATTGTATATATGTGTGTATGTATGTGTGTGTGTGTGTGTGTATGTGTGTATATATATATATATATATATATATATATATATATATATGTGTGTGTGTGTGTGTGTATGTATGTGTATGTGTGTATGTATATATATATATATATATATGTATGTATGTGTGTGTGCCTCTGTATATGTATATATATATATATGTATGTATATATATATATATATATATATATATATATATATATATGTATGTATATGTACACATGTATATGTATGTATATATATATCCCAATCCCCCCCCCCCCCCCCCCCCCCTTAACATCATTATCAATCCACCTCAACCACAACCGTCACATGTGCCGCACCCCCCCCCTGACTGACCACACAACACCATCGCCTCACTCTCATCCCCTCCCTTCACGCAACAACCCCCCCCCCCCCCCCCCCCCCCCCCCCCGGCCCTCTTCCTCTCCCATAATCCCCTCTGTCATTTCCTTCGGTCAGCCATTCTTCACAGCTTACCACATGGACATCAGATAAGTCGCTCTTCGTTCTTTGTTTGTACTGTCCTAAATGTTAAATGTTACGTATTTTGTTTTCACTTGAGAAGACCCAAGAGGTCGAAATGCATCGTGTCTTGTGTACTTTGTTCGTCAATGTCCTCGGCGGAAACTAACCCCCACCCTTTCTATAGTGTTCATTCCGTGAGAGGTTAGTGACTGTAACTTGAAGGTAGTATGACCCATGACTGTAGGACTGCAGCATGAAGGTATTATGACCTATGGCTGTAGCATGGAGGTAGTATGACCCATGACTGTATGACTGTGGCATGAAGGAAGTATGACCCATGACTGTGTGACTGTAGCATGAAGGCAGTATGACCCATGACTGTAGCATGAAGTTAGTATGACCCATGACTGTAGCATGAAGGTAGTATGACCCATGACTATGACTGTAGCATGAAGGTAGTATGACCTATGACTGTAGCATGAAGGGAGTATGACCCATGACTATGACTGTAGCATGAAGTTAGTATGACCCATGACTGTATGACTGCAGCATGAAGGTAGTATGACCCATGACTGTATGACTGTAGCATGAAGGTAGTATGACCCATGACTGTAGCATGAAGGTAGTATGACCCATGACTGTAGCATGATGGTAGTATGACCCATGCCTGGAGTAAAGGCATGTGCATAGGCTGTGAAGACAGTCCGTTTTGGGGTATATACCACAGGCACTACGGTAGTCCTCAAAACATGAGCTGCTAACTATGGTAGTTCATTCTGTTATGATGATGAATCTGGCGTGTTAACATCAGAATTCTGCATTTCCATGCTGGCTTATCTTCAGAAACCATAGAGCTGTCTATATTCATGATGGAAAGATGGCCAGATTGTCAGATAGGGTAACTAACAACTGGACCAGTAGGCCTCGAAAACAGTGAGGAGATTTCATTCCCTCTCCCATCCCCTTCCCCCTCCCCCCACCCTCATCCCCCTAAGATCACCTGTAAAATACAGATATATACGTCCATTGCCTAGAGGCAACCTAGCGGGAAATCTACCCGGGATCACAGAGCCACAAACTGCCCCAATCCCCCCCCCCCCCCCCCCCCCCCCCCCCCCCCCCAATCCCACCCTCTAGCCCCCATCCCCACCACCACTACCCATCCCCCATCGCACTCCTAGACCACCAGGGGTGATCAACCATCGGGCAAAAGCCGACCCAGCAAGTGAATACCGATGGATCTCCACACCAATCGCAAGCAAGTTTACAGACCTCGGTGAATTACAAAGCCAGACATATGCATTAATATCCATAGGCTTACAGGACAGAGATAAGAAGGGAAAAAAAAAAAATCAAAACAAGAACGAATCCAAATTTCTAGTTCAGTTTCTCTCTGTTGTGGGTCCAAGTCACCTTTGATAGATAATAACACCAATGTTTTCTGTAAAAAGCTAGAGGTAAAACTATCTTTTCATTATGTTT
>JADBJO010001442.1:87500-100000 GCA_016801955.1 Conus betulinus
CCAAGCTTTCGCCATACGGTCTTATGTGCCCTCAAGAGAGAATCCAAAGTTGTAGTCTTTCCCACTGTCAACAGGACTTTCCCTGTGGTCAGTGGGTCTTTCCTCACCGTCACTGGACCTTTCTCCAGGGTCAGCCTAGTTAAGGCAAAGAAGAAAAAGAAACACCGGAAGGTGCTGGGGAGGACCCAGAGAAGCACTGCCTTCACCTGCCTTTAAAAAAAGGGGGGGGGGGGAGGCTTTATAATTATGTCATCATGTGAATGTGTCAGGCTTAGAGCCAAGATTACGGTTAGGGTTTGGTCGGGGTTAGGGTTAAGGTTACTTCACATATACACACGGTGGCATGTAGTTCCGGTGATGTACAGATCCAATGACATAGGGACGGTGATATGTAAATCCGATACATCTGGTGACTTACGGACTATGAACATGGACCAAATGGAATATCCATGTGTCTGTCGAAAGCGTTTCGCTACCACCCGTGGCATGAATATCCACAGATCAAAGATGGGATGTGTGAAGACTCATCTGAATGAGCAGCAGCGCACTGCATCAGTAGATAAGACGTCGGAAGACCAAGGCCAGGATTTAGAAGATTGGGAGAAACTGGATGCAAAAATCGTCCAAAGACTCGATGCACTGATAGGGAAAAGCACCCTGGAACACAAACTAGCCACATATGGGGACATTGTGTATGCCACATGTAGAGACGCCTATGGAGCAAAACTACCCAAAGAGAAAACACCTCCAAAGAAATCCAGACGCCAAGAAGAGATGGACAAGATCAGGGTCCAAAAGAAAAACCTCAAGAAGCAAATGAAGACTGCACTGCCAGCTGAAAAACAAGGCTTGGAAAAACTCTGGGAAGACCTGAAAGCAAAACACAGCGCCCTCAGCAAAGCGGAATCTGCGAGGAAGAGGAAAAGCAAAAAAAAAAAAAAGAAGACACAAGAGCGTTTCTTCAGAGACCCCTTCAGTTTGCCAGACTCTCTGTTCGAGCAGCCAAAATCTGGGACCCTAAGTGTGGACAAAGGAGTTCTTGAGCAGCATCTGAGGAAAACATACTCTGACTCACAGAGCAAAGCACCACTCGACATTCAAGTCTGGTGTGGCCAACCAACCCTGAGGAACAGTTCAATGACAAGCCTCCAACGTTGGCGGAAATCAAGAAGGTGGTCGACAAAGCCAGAGCCAAATCATCAGGGCCAAACGGAATACCTTACCAGCTGTACAAGAAATGTCCCAAGGTGCTGGAGTGGCTCCACAGGCTGCTGCGATCAGCTTGGAGAAATCAGAAGATCAGCGGCCAGTGGATGACGGCAGATGGTGTGTACATCCCCAAAGAGCAAAACTCAAGTGACATCAGCCAGTTCAGGCCAATATCACTACTGAACGTCGAAGGGAAAATCTTCTTCTCTGTCATGGCAGCAAGGCTGACCAAGTACCTCATGGAAAACAAGTACTTGGATGTGTCAGTCCAGAAAGGTGGCATTCCCAGGCGTGG
Organism: Conus betulinus; assembly: GCA_016801955.1. Taxonomy (NCBI): domain Eukaryota; kingdom Metazoa; phylum Mollusca; class Gastropoda; order Neogastropoda; family Conidae; genus Conus; species Conus betulinus. The sequence goes on from JADBJO010001442.1 coordinate 89,005, forward strand.
CTGGCTGTGTAGAACACGCCACAATGATCTGGGACGCAATCCAAAGAGCAAAAACAGAAAAAGAGACCTGGACGTAGTGTGGCTTGACCTGGCAAACGCATATGGATCTGTACCCCATGAGATGATACAGTTGGCTCTTAAGATGTACCATGTGCCAAAGAACATCCGCGACATGCTCAAGAAGAAGTACTTCAATGGCTTCTCAATGCGGTTCTCTACCAAAGAGTACATAACAGATTGGATCAACTTGGAAGTGGGCATTGCAATGGGCTGTGCCATTTCCCCAATACTGTTCGTGTTGGCAATGGAAGTCATCTTGAAAGCAGCAAACAAGCAACGCAAGACAAACAGACCTTGGCGATGGATACAAGATGCCCCCTCTCAAGGCCTTCATGGATGACACTACAGTGATTTCATCCAGAGAAGACGAGACACGTCACGTGCTGGAGAGGCTGGACGACATAGTTGCCTCATCCAGAATGAAGTTCAAGCCAAAAGAAATCACGGAGTCTCTCACTGAGGAAAGGAAAAGTGGCCGAATCTGTGGTCTTCAGTGTTGCCAACCAGACCATTCCAACAGTAACAGAAGAGCCAGTCAAGAGCCTTGGAAGATGGTATGATGATACGCTGACGCTGAAAGACACACGAAGAGCAAAAAGAAACCAAACAGATGTCGGAAGAAGAAGGCTTGGAGACCATTGACCAGTGTGGGCTCCCTGGCAAATACAAGGTCTGGTGTCTGCAGTTCATGCTGATACCAAAGCTCCTATGGCCTCTGATGATATACGACATCTGCACCAGCATAGTGGAGGCAATGGAATCCAAAATCAACAAGTTCACAAGGAAATGGCTTGGTGTCCCACCCTGTCTGACTGACATAGCGCGCTGTACTGTCGCCAAGCAAAGCTGAAACTACCACTGAAATCCATCCTGGAGGAATATAAAGCAGGGAAGATCAGACTTCAAAGCATGCTGGAGGACTCAGGAGACAAGGTGGTAGAAGCAATCAAGCCCCAGCTGAAGACAGGCAGAAAATGGAAAGTTCAAGAGGCGATGGATTCTGCAAAAGAAAGTCTCAAGATCAGAGAAATAACAGGACACACACAGACCAACAGACAAGGACTGGGGGCGACCAAAATTGAATGGTGGTCAAAGGCCAAAGGAAAAGCCAAAAAAGAGACATGATGATTCAGGAGATGAGAAAAGAAGAAGAAGAAGACCAAAAAAAGCAGAGCCAGCAATGCATGGACAAAGAAGAATGCACTCCCAAAGGAATGACATTTGGCACATGGCCCCTCTCAGGATCAGCTTCATTCTCAGATCTGCATATGACCTTCTGCCCTCAATGCAAACCTGGTGAAGTGGGGGAAAAAGACGACGATCCTTCATGCCCCCTTTGCCATGAAAACAAACAGTGGAGCATGTTCTAAGCTCATGTAAAGTAGCCCTGGCTCAAGGAAGGTACACATGGAAGCACAACCAAGTGCTCAAAGAGATTGTACAAGTAGTCTGGGCTAGTACAACACCACCAAAAGGGAAAATCAGGACTCCAAAAGCACCCGCAACATTCTTCACGGCAGAAGGCAGCGAATCATGGCCAAGAACAACAGAGCCACTCGGAACATGCAGGCAGAGTCTGCTGGACGGGGCAGATGACTGGGAGTGCACAGCAGACCTCCCAGAATGGAATAGTCACCCAGAGATTATCAGCAAGAGTGGCATGAGACCAGACATAGTAGTACACTCTCAGTCAACCAAGCAGCTGATCATGATCAAGCTCACGGTGCCATATGATGAGAACAGAATGGAGGCAGCTCAAATCTACAAGACTGAAAAGTATGCTGACCTGGCAAACAGCCTGAGGAGAGAGAAGGCTATCAGGTCAAAGTTCTCACTGCAGAAATTGGAGCTAGGGGGTTTGTGGGAACATCTGCATACAGCCTCATGAAACAGCTCTCAGTTGCAGGGAGGGAAAAAAAACCAGAGCCCTGAAAGCAATGGCAGAAGCGGCAGAGAGGTGTTCAAGTTGGATCTGGTCAAGGAGGAACAAAAGTGAACTTCATAAGGCTTAAATTTCCTACAAATATCAGGTGTCCCTGTGGCTCAGTGGTTAGTGCGCGAGTCATTAAGTGGAAATGAGCATGTCCAGAAGGGCATGAGTTCGAATCCCAGCCATGGCTCATCCCAAGATGGGAAAAAAAAGAAAGGGGGCAGCAGAGGGACATCCGGAGTCATGAAGCGGGTGTGGCCCAACCCCCTAGAGTGTCAGGAGATAAGGGCCGAAACACTTGCTTGAAGGGGGCTTCTCTTCTGAGGACCCTCTGCTGCCACGCTCTCCACGAGTTTCTTTCTACTACCGGACATGGTTATATGTTGACACGCTCCAGCTGAAACCTTAGCACAGTCTTATATAGATATACTGCTTTTGCCATGCTGATTTATTTCATTTGCGTCCGTGAAGAGGATCGGACCATGATCAACAGTAAGCACCACTGCAAGCTTGTCTGACGGCTGTGTGGACTTTATGTGTCGGTGTGCGTTCGACGGATGAATTATTGAGAGACCTCCTCGTCGCTGTTGCCAGTTGCTGCCCATCTGTCCACGTCCTGTCTCACCAACGGATGTCACTGACGCAATTCTATCTGGAAACCAAGACACAGTCACAAAGAAGGTAGACGGGCTTAATGGAAAGATAGTTAGGCGCTGTGTTCGTGACAGACTTTAAGCCGGGACAGAGGGCCGGAATAGCTCAGTGCTAGAGCGCCGGACTCGTAATCTTGGGTTGCAGGTTCGAATCTCCGCCGGGCCGTTTCGATGCAGGGGGATTCTTCCCTCGGAGTTAACATTGGTTCTGACTCCATTTCCCTTATAGTCCCTTCGAATGAGACTGTAAACCGAGGTTCCGTGTGTGAACGCACGCACAAACATCTTGCACACACGTAAAATCCCATCACCAACTTTCGGAAGAGAAGGTCAGTTTGGCCCGTTGGTATGGATGACACGTTACACTTAGCATGCACCTTCCCCGACGCTGGAGTATGGCTGCCTTAATGGCGGGATAAAAAAAAAAACGGTCATGCGCACAAAGCTCCACTCCCTTTGTTGGGAAGATGGGATCAATCCTTGCCTGTCTGTACAGGGAGTGTCTACAGGAGTATCAGCCTGCGTACGAAGAGGAAGAAGAAGACACTGAGACAAGTCACAAAGGAGGTAGACTTAGTTAATAGCAGACAAATAAATGAAAAAGAAATTATATCATGAGTGTGTAAACATTTTTGCATAATTTCACTTTATTTTACCTTCTTCTCCACCTTCAATGTACATGCTCATTGTTCTGCACTTTGAAGCTTTTCAAGGCATTTATCTGTGTGAGCAAACTGTTTAGGTCTGTTCTTGTATTTACCAAACTGTTTATTAAGGAGTTCAACATTCGTTTTTTCTGTGTTTTTTTTTCTCCAGTTTTGTGTTTATGTTAATGTAATCTGGTGTGTGTGTGTGTGTGTGTATGTGTGTGTGTGTGTGTGTGTGTGTGTGTGTGTGTGGTGTGTGTGTGTGTGTGTGTGTGTTCATTTCCATTCATTTTGTTTGTTTATTGATCTATCAAACATTAGCCGTTTGAATTCAGAGAGAAAAAGAAAAAAAAAAGTAAAAAAAAAAAATAACTGAAATGAATATAAAAGTAAAAAAAAAAAAATTAATCATCAAAACCACAGTCAGGGTCACACAGAGTAACAGGGGCCCGAGACACACACATTCATAAAACTTTGTCAAACCAAAGGCCAAGTTCGTATGCACACACACACACACACACACACACATCACCACACACACACACACACACACACACACACACACAACACCAACAAACAAACAAACGATCACACACACACACACACAAAAGACAAACACACATCCACCCCATGCATACACGAACGCATGCACGCACTCTCTTACATGCAAATGCACACACACACACACCACACACACACCACACACACACAACACACACACACACACACACACACACACCACACACACACACACACACACACACACACACTCTCTCTCTTCTCTCTCTCTCTCTCTCTCTCTCTCTCTCTCTTCTCTCTCTCTCTCCTCTCTCTCTCTCTCTCTTCTCTCTCCGCTCTCTCTCGCTCTCTCTCCTCTTTCTCTCTCTCCTCCTCTCTCTCTCTCTCCCCCCCTCTCTCTCTCCCTCTCTCTCTCCCTCTCTCTCTTCCCTCCCTCTCTCTCTCTCTCTCTCTCTCTCTCTCTCTCTCTCTCTCTCTCTCTCTGTATGTGGCTAATATATCTTAAAGTGGAAGAAGGAGTTCGTATGCTGAAACCAGCACAATTCTATTTTGGAGAGCTGACATTTTTAGCCTGTGACCACAGAAGTTAGAGGAATGAGGAAAACAAGAATAGATAAGGACACAGCAGAAACCATTATCTCTAAAGTTACATCCTATGACAGCAGTGCCTCTTTTGATTCAAACATACAGGACAGTGTTGTAGAAACCAGTAAAAAAAAAATAGCTGAACTAAGAGATGAGGGGGAGAGGAAGTAAGCGTGTGTGTGTGGGGGGGGTGTGTGTGGAGGGGGGTAGGCAGAGGTAAGCTGGGAAGAAAGAAGAGGAAGAGGAAGGGGGGGAGGGGCTGGGATGAAACAGACGCTGACAGCTGCCGCCATCTTGCTTTGTCTTCTGTATCTTGGAGAAGGTCTGGGATGCCCAGAGCTGTCCACTCCTGGATGTTGTCAGGTCAGCTTGTCCTTGAAATCCCTCTCTTTCTGCTGGCATCATGAAGGGTGGTTTTCCTCGGGGGACTCGTGGCGTGACACGCCCTTCAGCGAAGATTAAAAACCGAGTGAAAAGCCTGTCGAAGAAAAAACAAAAAAAACTGTTACAGTGACGTCACCTGCTCGTGTCTTTCAGAATGGTGCTTGCAGCGATACGTTTCAAAAAAAATTATTGGGGTGTGTCAGCTAAGATGAATGCCCACCTAATTCATAATATTTAAAATTGCAGCTTCTTTTACATTTTCTTTGTGACTCTGCATTTAACAATCATTCAAACCAAAATTCTACACTTAACCCATTTCTAGCTGAGTAGGCCTACTCGAATTAAGTGCCATTTTCGCAAAAAGATAGGTTACAGCATAGGTACCTTTGTTCCATTGTGATTGTGCTGTTTCACGGCACTACATACTGTTTTGTTTTGTTTTGTTTTGTTTGTTTTGTTTTGTTTGTTGATTTGTTTTGTTTTTTTTTGTTTTTTGTTCATCATAATGTGAATCTTAAATAAATGTCAGCGAACCGCCCAGAGAAACGTGGACAAACGAATCACAAGACAAAACACAACGCGTTTCGACCTCTTAGGTCTTCCTCAGGTAAAGACACAGACGAATAAGATTTCCGCCTACAGTCGTCCCACTTTGCAACTACATCATCATATGATTATTACTGTTTCTGATCTGTATTGCTCTCATCTCTTCACATTATGATCTTTTACGAAACTTTTTTTTTTTTCACCATTCAGTAGCCAACAGTCCAAAGAATTCAAGTGTCTGGCGGCTGCGGAAATGGCTGTTGTGAGTTCTAACAACTCCTGGATTGGGTCGCTATAGCGTGGAAACACCCTCTGTCTACCCAGCGATCAGAGGGTGCCTCCGTCTACCCAGCGATCAGAGGGTGCCTCCGTCTACCCAGCGATCAGAGGGTGCCTCCGTCTACCCAGCGATCAGAGGGTGCCTCCGTCTACCCAGCGATCAGAGAGTGCCTCTGTCTACCCAGCGATCAGAGAGTGCGTCTGTCTACCCAGCGATCAGAGAGTGCGTCTGTCCACCCAGCGATCAGAGGGTGCCTCTGTCTACCCAGCGATCAGAGGGTGCCTCTGTCTACCCAGCGATCACCCTCTGTCTACCCAGCGATCAGAGAGTGCCTCTGTCTACCCAGCGATCAGAGGGTGCCTCTGTCTACCCAGCGATCAGAGGGTGCCTCCGTCTACCCAGCGATCAGAGGGTGCCTCTGTCTACCCAGCGATCAGAGGGTGCCTGATTCAGGTCGTGGAAGGTGAAGGAGGCACAGGGAGAGTGGTGAGCTCCACCTTCCATAACGCCGTGCCTTGAACACGGTGTACCTCATTACAGTTCATCCCCCCCCCCCCCCCCACCCCCCCCCCCAATCTATACAGCCATTAGGCTATGAAAAGGTAACTTTTTTTTTTTAAAAGATAGATCTAGTTGCAAAGTGTGGCGACTGCAGGCAGAAATCTACACAAATTTTAAATATTAATGTTAGCACACCGCAAAAACAAAAAAGAAAAAAAAATAAAAAAACAAAAAAAAAACCCGTGGACAAACGAATCACAAGACAAAACCCGACGCGCTTCGACCTCTTAGGTCTTCTTCAGGCAAGATACAAAACAATCAGGATAACGGAAATGAATGATTTTAATATTCAATTTTTTTTAATGTTTTTATTTTGTTCATGGAGAAATCATATGTGCAGCTTTTGAATATGACGCGCTCCATGTATTTGGTTCATGTACGAGTTCATTGTGGGACACTATCATTCTATCTTAACAATACACTAATCCACTTAGCATCGTTTGCACTCCAAGCTGCCTTGGGTCGGTACAGCTGGCGCTCTGTTGTTGATCCAGTGTGTGTTAAGTCTTTATGCATGCCATTTACACAGCGATTTTGTATTAGGAACTTGTTACAGTGGCAGTAGAGCTCTTTGTTTTCCCTTGGGAGTTGTTTTGCGTTTGTAATGTAAAGTCTGTAAGGTCTTTGAAAGTGTGTAACGTCTTTGCTATATACATTTGAAGTTAATCTTTTAAAGAACGAAATATAACAAACAAAATGTTTCAATATATTGATTGCTGTGAAAATTTTCGTGGATAATTAGAAATGGTTAGTTTCTCTTAGTGTTCTTCATAAGGTGTTTCAAATAGTGCCTCTTCAATATGGTGCATTGGATAACCGTTAACATGAAGTTTCAATTGATGTTTATCTGTGATGTAAACCTGTCGGTCAACCGGCTTTGATTCTTTTTAAAGAAATTTGCACACGTTGAGTTAAATCCAATTACTTCCCACCCTCCCCACTCCCCCACTTTTTCTTTCTTTTTGTGTTTGATATTACATCACATGACGTGAATAATCAATGAATTGAAGGTCACAAACACAGAACGACAAATAGCAACAACAAAAAGAAAATGCAAATACAAATATATGCATGCACGCGCGCACACACACACACACACACACACACACACACACACACACACACACACACACACACACACACACACACACACACACAAACACACAGAGAGAGAGGGAGGGAGGGAGGGATTGAGGGCGAGAGAGAGGTTTGGAATACAATATATTCTTGGAAAAAAACAACAACAAAGCTCCAATTCCTTCCCCATTTTTTGCTCTTTTCCAACTAGTTTTGTTCTGAAAACAATGCCCAGCCAATCATAATTATTCATTTTTGCCTGTTCACCCCCCGCCACGCTGTAATAACACGGAGCATCTCCACTACGGCAGCAAGAAACAACTAGACACTTTCCCTAATGGCATGAGGCAGCCTGTCGGACGTGGTGTAGTGGTAACATTTCTGCAGGCATATCCCCGGAGTGAAAATCAAGACAATCTCCTCGACCAATCAGAGGATGTTTCTGTCTTTTGGTGCACACGGAATCCCAATAGCTGAACACAGCTAAAAAAAAAATATGTTGCTGTTTTACCTCCAGCCCTTAGAGACAACATTTGTTGTTAGATGAAATGGAAATGTAAACAGAAAACGAAACTAGAAACCAGATTCGTCTTTACTTTTTAACTTGGTCTCTTCATCTATACTAATACACTTGCTGGTTCTGTAATTTTTTACCGATTTCTGTATCGTTTCTTATGATTGGTAGGGAAAGCTGTCAGAATTCACGAACTGGATCAGGTTTTCTTGATTTTTGTTTTCCGGTTCTGGTGGTGAGGTAGGGCTATGGAGGAATCTAACACACAGTCAATCAAAAAAAGAGAGTACGGGGGTAGGAAGTGAACGATCCCACCTCATGAGTGGTTTGAACACACACACACACACACACACACACACACACACACACACACACACACACACACACATACACACACACACACACAACACACACACACACACACACACACACACACACACACACACACACACACACACACACATACACACAACACGTGCGCTCGCACACACACACGCACGCACGTACGCACGCACGTACGCGCGCAAGCTCGCACGCACGCACGCACGCACGCACGCACGCACGCACGCACGCACGCACGCACGCACACACACACACACACACACACACACACACACACACACACACACACACACACACACACACACACACACACACACACACACGTACAGAGTCACGTCTGGAAGGTCAAACGTCTATATACTGCAGTGAGACCCCTGGCATTGACTGTGCTGATCGAGGTGGACCTTGAGCCCCAGATTACTTTCACCTCACAAAAGTCTTTCTCACTGACTCTGTGCATGAAAGGTCTTTGACAAAAAAAAACCCAGTGAATACTGCAACAGGCACAGTGTCCAACTTTTGGTCCGTTCCTGGTCATCTACTTTAGTCGGTGAGATCAAGACACGACGAACTGCTTTCGAAGTTGTTAACATTCATCTCAGGTCTCTGAATCACGCGCGAAGGCATTTTGAATGAAGGTTGGATTCCTTTCCAAAGGTTGTGAAGACGGTTGGCACGGTGCAGTGTAAAAGAATGTCCGTTTGAACTTGTGGCCTCTCTCGTAATTCAATGCAGGTATGTGATTTTTTTTTTTTTTATGTGCCCTCTCCCATCTCCTCCCTCTGGTTGTTTTCTCTCCTGCTCAACACAAAGAGTAGGGGAGAGAGAGAGAGAGAGAGAGAGAGAGGGTGGAAGGAAGAGAGAGAGGACGGGGAGGAGGAAGGGTGGGAGGGAAGGGGAGAGGAAAGAGAGAGAGAGAGAAGAGGGAGAGGGAGGGAGAGAGAGGAGAGAGAGGAGAGAGAGAGAGAGAGAGAGAGAGAAAAGAACATACCAATGACGATGATGAAGACTATGAAAAAGTGAAGGTGGAAACGAATGGAGGAAAGAGAGAGACAAACAGAAAGTAAAAGAAAAGAAAAAAAGAGAGAGAGAAAAGAGAATTGGAAGAATGGACAAAGAAGAGAAAGAAAAGAAGAAGAACGATGATGAACAGAAGATCAACAAAATGAACACACACACACACACACACACACGCACGCACGCACGCACGCACGCACGCACGCACGCACGCACGCACGCACGCACACACACACACACACACACACACACACACACACACACACACACACACACACACACACACACACACACACACACACACACACACACACACACACACACACGCTCACACACACACACACACACACACACACACACACACACACACACACACACACACACACACACACACACACACACTCCCTGTTCTAGAAGAACTAGGAGTACAAAAAAAAAAAGCACCAAGTATGTCCAGAACGTTCTTTCACACTGAGAACAACGATGAGGAAAATGGCTCTTTATGTTGGCATCACAGAGAAAGCCAGGCTGACACAACTTCGCCTATTTTCCGCTTTTTTTTTTTTTTTAGGTCTGATTCTGAGCAATTGGAGAGCGGCTTTGCCATTCCTGGAGATGGCATGGCCTGTGTAGCTTTCTTCTCAGCTACATATCGCTCACCACATGTTGGAAAAAGCGAGCAGATTGCATCAGCTTTCGTTACACCCCTCCTGGTCTTTGTTCGGTCATTGACACAACAAACGCGAATGCATGTGTGTGTGTGTGTGTGTGTGCTTGTGTGTGTGTGTGTGTGTGTGTGTGTGTGTGTGTGTGTGTGTGTGTGTGTGTGTGTGTTGTCAGTACAACCTTGAGTTAATCTGACAATGAATTGGTTTCAGTCAGTCAGTGTGTGTGTGTGTGTGTGTGTGTGTGTGTTGTATGTGTGTGTGAGTATGTGTGTGTGTGTGAGTGTGTCAAGTCAAGTCAAGTCAAGTCAAGTAAACTTTATTATCTCAATTTGAGAAATTAATTTGTGGTCACACACATTCACAGCAAATAAACAATAATTTAGCCACATTACCCATTTTCTCACATATGACATACATTCATATAGAGGAATTTGGATTTCAATTAAACATCTTCTCGGTTCATGAAATCAATGGACAGGGGAATAAAACTTTGTTTAAATCTGACACTTCTGCATTTAACCGATCGATATCTTCGTCCTGACTGAAGAAGGTCATACTGATTTGCAAGAACGTGGGTCTGGTCACACGTAATCTTCTTCGCTTTACAAACAACACGGCACCTGTATAGCTCACTCAGACTTTTTTGTCTCTCACCAACGATTTTTCCCCACGTTCACCACTTTCTCAAGCACATTTCTGCTCTTCACAGTCAACCCACCATACCCAACACATAAATGAGAAAGTTAGAACAGATTCCAAGAAGCATGAATAAAATGTCCGAAGAATGTCAGTATTCACATGAAATGATCGCAGCTTGCGAAGACAATATAATCTGGTTTGACATTTTTTTGTGGACATACTCAACATGGGATTTAAAATTCAGCTTATTATCTATAAAAGTTCCTAAATATTTGTATGATTCAACACGTTCTACTTCAGCACCTTTGATAAAAAGTGGTGGTACAGCTTTTGGATTCTTTCTAAAATCAATCAACATTTCTTTCGTTTTTGTTACATTCAGATCAAGATAGTTATGATCGCACCAGTCAACAAATCTTTGAACCTCCTTGAAGTAAACAGAATCAGAGTTGGAAAGATCCACAAGTGCTGAGTCATCTGAATATTTAATGTACAAAGTTTGATCACTTCCTGAACAATCATTTGTGTACAGAGTAAAAAGCACTGGTGATAAAACAGTACCCTGGGGGTGCGC
>JADBJO010001442.1:105000-107500 GCA_016801955.1 Conus betulinus
TTCATTTTGAGAAGCATTTATCACTCCCCAATAAATTCCAAGGATAAGTACCGAGCACCATTCCAGCAACTTACAGAGCAGCTAGGTGTTGCAGTGACTGCAAGAAATATTGAATTATAAACAAAGCTTGCTGTTATGTCTCAGATTAGAGAAATAGGGGAGTGGTAAGCCTTCATATCTGCAGTGGTAAATGATTCTGCCTAACTGACAGTATGTGCTTGAGTGGGTGAATGGGGAATAAATAAATAAATGCTTCTCAAAATGAACCTTCAGCAAGCTTATAGTCTCCAAAGAGGGAGACCATCTCCAATGGGGAGAAAGCTCACTAACATATAACTCCTGGTCAGATACCGGTATTTCGAAACCTGATTGTTTCTCCTCAGTGACCGCGGAAAGTGGTAATTTGACTCCTCTGCCTTTTCGGTTTTAAGAAGAATGCTATACCATATATATATATATATATATATATATATATATATATATATATATATATGCGTGTGTGTGTGTGTGTGTGTGTGTGTGTGTGTGTGTGTGTGTGTGTGTGTGTGTGTGTCGTGAACCATGCTGGTTTTACTTTGCGTTTGTTCGGTCAAGTCTTTGACAAACTAAAAACCTTTTGTGTGTGTGTGTGTGTGTGTGTGTGTGTGTGTGTGTGTGTGTGTGTGTGTGTGTGTGTGTGTGCCTTTATTGTCAAGCTTGTTTTCTCAATGACGTCACACCGCTGTTCGATCCAGCTTTCGTTTGCGTTTCCTTCACTGATCCTCCTGTTTGTAGATGGATGCCTCCTCCCATCCCCCCCCCCCCCCCCCCTCAGTCTTCTCACGTGGCTTTCGTCTTTTTGCGTCACACGCCCGTTGGTATCTCATGTGACTCATACCTTCGATTTCCATCCGTCTTTGGCTGAGATGTCTGGTACCGTTTGGAGTCATCACGCGGTTGAAATTGTTGGTGATGGCTTCAGGGTTTTCTTCCAGCGGTAGCAGCGTAGTGCGGTGAAGTGTCTTTTCTACGGCCGCGCTTAGGATCGTTTCAACGATGACAGGATCTGTTGACAGGGCTGGACTCCAGACGGCTGTTTTCCATTCTTTTGCTGTACTTCAAACGTATTTTAAGGGTTCTGACAAGATCGTACACAGTACCAACGTCAGCTCCGGAAAGAAAGAGTCCTTGTTCAGCCCTGTTGGTGCCAGAGGCATACCAGTTCTTCACAGAATTACAGGCTTTCTGGCTGTCGTACTGACTTTGAGGGGAGAGTGCCCTGTCCATCGTTAGGATGCTTTAGACTCACCGACAGTGTCAGCAAGAACCAAGTCATCATCACTGGCTAATCCTAGCTGGCGTGGTCCTTTGTCATTGGTGGTCTTTTTTTTTTTACAGTGACCGTTGGAGCTGGGGGTTGAATTCTTAGTTTGAGGAGGGGGCATAGGTCTGCACTACCGTGATGTTGAATACTTTTGCTCGCAGGAAGATGGCCACCATCCTACAGCAAAACAGGGCAGGATCCCGGCAGCATCCTAGTGTCCACATTAACGTGATGACTAAAAACCCCACTCACTATACGTATCAGGTCTTCTTTCCCACCATAGTATAGGACATGCCCTTCTATCTGCATTTTTTTCATTGTTCTTCCCAAGGTTTGACCAGCGCTGTTGATCTAATGCGTAGGTCACACATCTCCTAAGTCATAGCCATGAGACTTTCTTCTTAAGTTCGCTTAATATCTGAGTCATTAATTCATTCATCCATCAGCTTTAAATCATGCGTAGTCTCAGAACCTGGCGAATGTGGAGACAAAACTGAAGCTGAAACTAACTCATAAGTCGGGAATATGCCAGGGGTGCCTATCCATTTCAAGAGTCAGTTGTCAAACTTTTCAAACCTGATGGAGTGTTCTTAATTTATTTCTAGGGGAGCAGTATGATGATGCATCGTACACATAATACATTCTTCCATTCATTTCCCCTGGAAACACACTTTCTGCGTCTGCCCTGGTGGAGATCTACAAACGGAGCTGTCGTTGTGAATCAGGCAACAACCAGATGAACTCATGGTATTCTCGTCGTAGGACATTTCTGGGCAAGTCGAATCGCCTTCATGGCGGATTTTCTCGTTTGCTCCCTACGCGCGGTAGGTAGTATTGGGTGACATGGCTATAGCAGCGGGGGAGGGACCTCGCAGCTGACGTCTTTACAAATGGAACTGTTCTGTTACGGTGCCATCGGTAAATCTTTCATGAAACAGCGGGAGGATGTTATCATCCCTGGGCCTGCATCTCCCGGGAGCCGCCTCGCTTGTAAACAGCGCTTTCTGTCACATGAGATGTCCCACTGTTCCCGGGTTCGGCTGCAATTTCGAATCACGCTTGAGCATCCACTTCTGCGATGTTTGTGTATTAAGTGATCAACGCGGGTCGATAAATTAAAGCAGGGCTCGAATGAATTGGTGTTGCATTTGTACTGGATCGGACTGTGATTGAATTGGACTGGATTGGATTCGGTTG
>JADBJO010001442.1:127500-130000 GCA_016801955.1 Conus betulinus
AGGTGAGGAACGTCACAGGGACGACAGGAAGCACGATGACCTTCATTCTTTAAGACGCTGTCTAGGGCTTGCAGAGATTATGCTGGCATTGTCTCCATTAGGCTAACGCCCCCAGTGATTAACGAGGGATTTAGGCTGACATACAGTGACCATGGCACTGTCTACCGGCACCAAAAGAAACGAACAGTCTAATGGTTTGATGTGGAGAACTGGGGAAAGGAAGTGGACATTTTCAGTCTTTCCGTCTGGAACTAAGAAAAGCCATGACACTCACAGGTTTACAACAGTCAATGGAGACGTCGCTTCCTGGACTCAACGATAGTTTTGATGTCAACTTTGAGCTGGGTAGGATAGCAAAAAAAAAAAAAGGAAGAACTGTAGAAAGACAGTGAGCCAAAGAGAAGGTGATGATTTTAAGACGTTTCTACACACACACACAGAGTAGTGGAGTGAATATTTTATTACATCGTTGACTTATGAAAGTGGATTCAGCTGAGCTGGCAGAGGAATTAAAACCGTGCAACTTCTGATGAGCAGACTGAAGTCAAGTGATAATGTCAGCAGCGGCTCATGTCAAGCTGTCAGGATCTAGTTCTGCTATCAACTCAGCATGGATCCTGGATCGTGGACGTGGAACATAGGTCTTGGTTACACGCCTGGATGTGGGGCGTGGCCAGAAAGAGGTCAGTAGGAGAGAGAACTGCCAATGATAGATGAACTGAATGAAAGAAACAGAGAAGGCTTTATTTATTTTTGGAAAGGGCATTCATATGTTCATTCTATTAAGACCATAGCTTTTTAAGAAAAAAGGTAGCAATTCTATTTTACAACTAAAAGAAGGCATATCCAACAGAATCAGGAGTCCTTCCAAACACAAGCAAATGATCACAATATATCTTTTCTCATAATAGAACATATAGTAGTGCCAGAGAGCAATATCTTTATAATGCAAATACTAAATATGCTGGAGAAATGAAATCTGTCGGAAGAGCAGGGTGAATGAAAAAACACTGCGTGCACATTGGAAATAAGGGATGTCTCTAGAGCAGAAAAAAATACACAGGGTATATGCAAAAGAAAAATATTAAACGAACTCTTCATCCAACTCATAGGAACTGGCGAACAAATCTTTTTTTTTTTCTGACGTCCAGATTTGAACAAACATCTTCTTTAAACTTCCACGGTCATTTTGATTCACGCAAGAGAGGTAGAAACAAGGGAAGTTACTACAGCTTCCTCAGGTGGCCCGAACGCTACTGCTGAGCATACTTGATGAAAGTGAAACATTATGTGTTTTGAGACGTTCACGGTACATCCACGTTGATGAAAGTGTTTTTGAGACGTTCACGTTACATCTACGTTGCAATGCACTGGGCCATAGAGAGCTGTGCTGCCGTTTGGATCGTGTTTGAGTATGCTTGTTTCTCAGCGAACGTTGAGAACACCAGTAACTACTACTTGAATGACGCTGCTAACCCACCGTATGGCGACTCCTTTCCTTTGAAACGACTAAACAAAAAATATGGAGAAAACAAACAAGAGAAGCGCCAATAGAAGACAGGTCAGGCAAAAAAAGAGACCAAGATAATGCAGGTTGAAAAGTCACGCTCTGCATACGTGTGATTCCACACAGCTAATCGCATTACAGATTCATTGAAGCGAATTCGTAAGTCAGCTCAAGAAAAGACGTCGTGCTCGTTTACGTAAACTTTTAATGTCCATCTTAAAAACTACATCAAACCCAATAGTTTGACCTGCAATCATGCAAATAGTACCTGGCTTTGACCTCGTTCAGGAAAACGTTTTCCAAAGGGGCTTCATTCAGTGGGGGTTGAATTGAAGGAAAGAGGGGGGAGGGAGAAGGCAAGAGGTTGGGTGAGGAGGGGGTGGGAGAGTAGAAAGGGGAAGGGGGGGGGGGGGGAATGCGTGTCTAACTTCCACGATTTTTCAGCGAAGATGCTCCATAATAGTATTGCTTCCTTGGTGGAAAGAGCTAGCCATCGTACAATACTAGGGACACAGGTGGTGAGGCGATTCTACCGCCCATTGAATTCCCATCAACAGCATGGGAAGACATGGTGCAAATACCGCTGGCTATCACGCATATAACACCACCACCAACAACAACAAAACACACACACACATGCGCGCGTGCGCGCACACAACACACACACGTACACGTACACACACACACACACACACACACACACACACACACACACACACACACACACACACACACACACACACACACACACATACAGAAAGAGAAGAAGATGAAGAAGAAGAAGAAGAAGAAGAAGAAGAAGAAGAAGAAGAAAAAGAAGAAGAAGAAGAAGAAGAAAAAGAAGAAAGATTGCGAGTAAGTACGCGTGCGTACACACACACACACACACACACACACACACACACACACACACACACACACACACACACACACACACACACACACACCATTATGCACAACACATAGTATAAATACAAGAATAGTTATAGTAAC
>JADBJO010001442.1:145000-147500 GCA_016801955.1 Conus betulinus
GTGTGCATTGTGTGTGTGTGTGTGTGTGTGTGTGTGTGTGTGTGTGTGTGTGTGTGTGTGTGTGTGTGTGTGTGTGTGTGTTGTGTGTGTGTGTTTGAAAACGTATATGTGCACTGTCTAATTTGTCGTTTATTTTGCATCAAATTTCCACAAAGTAAGGATCTCACTTTCTTAATAATCCCGGAACAGAAATAGGTCAGACCAAAACCTGTACCAACTGTCTAGTACTCGCCATGGCTCGTTCCATGTCGTGTGAGGAATAGCCAGGACAAGGGCAAGTTAACGGAGAGATCCTGAGAAAGTGGGGACGGATACCAAACAACGTTGTTTCTCCAAACATCCAACACCACCACCCTGTCAAGGCTATGACCAGGAATCCACAGGAAGAGACGAACGAACGGACGACCCCAAACCGGCAGAGCAACACAGGAAGCAAATGAACTGGACAAAAGGTGGAAAGGCCAGTCCGGCATCCAGTCCAGTTAATAAAAAATGCCGTCGATGACCAGTAAGGTGTGGGCCGACACTTTAGCGCTCATACACATTCATGCACGTGCATTATTCCTCACCTTGTCACTCCAGACTGAGGACACCTTCAATATGTCAGGGGCAAATAAAATAATGTCCAACATCCGATAAAGCACACACACACACACACACACACACACACACACACACACACACACACACACACACACACACACTCCTCTCTTCTCCTTTGTAGCCGCTTCCACAATAGTTGTCAATATTTCAGGAAGTCGTGGAGACAGTCAATGGCGGGTTTCGCTCCCCTTGGGAGCTATCTACGGGCGTCAGTTGAACTGCTCCCAACGCGTTTGAGAGTCCTGCAGCGATTTTAATCCTCATCTGAATCTGCCCGTTCTTTGCCAGTGATTGCCAAAGCCGATCAACAAGTCTTGATGGGAATGATGAAACAAGTCTTAATTGGAGTGATGTTACCAGCCTTAATAGGAGTGATGTTACAAGTCTTAATGGGAATGATGTTACCAAGTCTTAATGGGAGTGACGTTACAAGTCTTAATGGGAGTGATGTTACAATCATTAATGGAAGTGCTGTTACTAGTCTTGATGGGAGTGATGTTACAATCATTAAGGGAAGTGATGTTACCGGTCTTAATGGGAGTGATGTTACAATCATTAATGGTAATGATGTTACCAGTCTTAATGGGAGTGATGTTACCAGCCTTCATGGAAATGATGTTACAAGCCTTAATGGGAATGATGTTACAAGCCTTAATGGAAGTGATGTTACGAGCCTTAATGGTAATGATGTTACAAGTCTTAATGAGAGCGATGTTACCAGTCTTAATGGGGAGCGATGTTACATGCCTTATTGGAAGTGGTGTTACAAGCCTTAATGGAAGTGATGTTACAAGCCTTAATGGAAGTGATGTGTTACAAGCTAATGTTTAATGGAAGTGATGTTACAAGTCTAAATGGAAGTGATGTTACAAGCCTTAATGGGAGTGATGTTACAAGACTTAATGGAAATGCTGTTAGAAGTCTTAATGAGAGTGATGCTACCAGTCTTAACGGGGAGTGATGTCACAAGCCTTAATGGAAGTGTTGTTACCAGCCTTAACGGGAGTGATGTTACAGCTGGTTCCTTCAGGGCGGTGCTGCAGGAGCTGTCAGGCAGTGGGGGATGGGGGGTTTTGTGATCAGAACAGCGGCTGAATATTGGTTGAGAGGGAATGGAAGACAGGAGAATCCTGTGTGTGTGTGTGTGTGTGTGTGTGTGTGTGTGTGTGTGTGTGTGTGTGTGTGTGGTGTGTGTGTGTGGTGTGTGTGTGGCATGCGTGCGTGCGTGCGGCTTGTTTTCTCTCAGATCTGTCCGTCTGTCTGTCTGTCTGTCTGTCTGTGTTGTGTCTCTCTGTCTCTCTCTGTCTCTCTCTCTGTCTCTGTCTCTGTCTCTGTCTCTCTCTCTCTCTCTCTCTCTCTCTCTCTCTCTCTCTCGTCTGTCCGTCCGTCCGTCCGTCGGTCTGTCTATCTGTCTGTCTATCTGTCTGTGTTTCTGTCTGTATGTACGTATGTATGGCTCTCTCTCTCTCTCTCTCTCTCTCTCTCTCTCTCTCTCTCTCTCTCTCTCCCTCCCTCTCTCTCTCTCTCTCTCTCTCTCTCTCTCTCTCTCTCTGTCTCTCTCTCTCTCTCATTTGAAGGTGTGGATATGCCATCAGAATGTTTACTGACGTTAAAGTTGTCAGTGGTCTGATTTCTTGTGTTTTTTTTTTAATTTTCTGCATGTGGTGGTTCTTCTCTTTCCTTTCCTTTTTGATCGTTTTAGATGATATTTCACATTTCTTTGTGTGAAGGTATGATTAAAAAAAAAAAAAAAAAAAAAAAAAAAAAAAAGCTGTGGTGCTTTTGTAACCTTCAGTAACGACAATTTTGACTTGACTCGATTTTGAATTGACTTGAATTGATTCACCTCCGTTCGAATCTGCTCAGTATTCACAGCATCACAAAATATGCTATAGTT
>JADBJO010001442.1:152500-155000 GCA_016801955.1 Conus betulinus
GTCTTGCGATTGAAGAAGAGGAGTCACACTCGTTGCCATTTTGAAGATTACGCCATGACTAAGATCATCCTTTGCAAAGGCAGTCAGTTTCATGTCTGTTATCTGGTCATTTTCGCCGAGAGCTAGTCACGTCTTCCCGGTCGTTCAACCAACTGCGAAGGACAACAAGAGGTCAAACCGGTGATGTTGCAGAAATCTACGCCCTGGTACGCCAGGGTTAAGAGTGGTTTGCAACCAGATCATGGTCGAACTCGTTAAAAAAAAAAAAAAAGTCAGAAAAGGCTCTCCGAGATCCAAAACAGTTCTTCAGCTGACGAATTTTATTTGTGATGGTCCTCATCCACTCGATATGCTAAAACCTGTTGTCGCCTGGTTTTGGCGCATGTACAATAGTCAGCGTTTTGGGCTTACTGAGTGACAGCCGTCGACAAGAAGTCGTGACACTCGTACACCGCTCGTGAGGTAGATGCTGTCGGTACACAAGTATCGAAAGGGTGTCGTGGAGTTATCCTGAAAATCGCCTGTGTCGGTAGGAACTCATACGTCACTCGTGAAGAAGGTTGTATAACTCTCTCACTGGGAAAGGTCGTGGTCTTATTCCAGTATTCTTTCGGTCGAAAACTAGATTAATGTGTGACAGCTTCGCGCTTTTGGTCCGTGGAAGACCAGGTTACGAAGACCACGACCGAGAGAGTGAGTCAGCTTGGCATCGTTGCTAAAGTCGATGCGTCAGATGTAATTGGGGCATTTTCACCAGTTAACAATTTTATTGTCTCTGCACTCACCTATCATTAGGCTATTTCTTTTTCTTGTACATTCATTGTTTTCGGAGAGGTAGTCAAAGCAGCTATTTCTTTTTCATGTGCATTCATGTTTATCGGAGGAAATTGCTGAATAGCAGCTACTCTTTTTCTTGTGCAATTGTTTTCGGGCAGTCAAAGCATGGACATAGATATTATCATTGCTGAATAGCAGACTGGATTCAGCAAAGGCAGAATGGTATCACGGAACAGATTACAAGCCAGATTACAAGCCTACATACCTACATGCCCTCTGCGAAAAACATCTCCAGCAGCAGAGGAAGTTGTACCACATCTCATGGACTTCATGAAAGTGTTCGACAGGGCAGGAAGCCCTCTGAGCCACAATGAAGACATTTAACATCAGACTGGAGCATCACAACATCATCCAGCAAATGTACTCGACAATGACCAGCGCCGTGCACTGTGAAGAAGGGTTCAGTATTTCTGTTGGAGTTCATCAGGGCTGCCTTCTGTCTCCATCACTTTTTAACACATCTCTGGAACGCATCATAACTGACGTACATGTAGATCATGTCGGGCACACAGTCTGCACCGGAGGAAGAACCATGACAAAGCTTCCAGTTGCAGACGACATCAATGACCTGACAGGCGGTGAACCAGTACTGGCCAAGCCTGTTGAACGGCTGGATGAAACATCAACAATATATAGGATGGAGATCAGCGCCGAGAAGATACAGCTGCCGGCCAGTGACACCATCCATCAAAATGATGTAATTGTCTGCGGACAGAAGCTAGGATCTGTTCAACAATTCGCCTGCCTGCGATCTGTCATTAGCTGTAAAAGATGCAAACCAGAGTGCCTCTCAAGCGCAGCTAACACAACCACAGCACTGTTCTGATTAAAAACCTGTGTGGAAGGACAGGAACTTCTCCATGAAACGCAAAATCAGGCTCCTGCGTACACTAGTGTGTTTCCATCTTCCTGTACGCATGCTAAACATGGATCCTGCCCAGTCAGCAGGTGCGTCAAGCCATCAGGCAGCGTACAGGACCATACGAAGGTCAGCAGGTGCGTCAAGCCATCAGGTAGTGTATAGGACCATACGAAGGTCTACTGCCATCATCAGTCAGGAAAAGGGCTTGCTGAAACAACCCCACAGGGAACATTTGGAGGATGGAGACGACGAGGGGAAAGACTTGCTGAAACAAACCCACACACGGAGGATGGGATGGAAAGACTTTTGGAGGATTGGAGATCACATTGTCTGAAGGATCGGGAAAAAGTGAAAACTTGCTGCAGCTAACCCACACCACAGCAAAACAACCCCCCAGGGAACATTTGGACATCTTACTGAGGGAGGGTGCGTCCCCACAGGAGCGGACAGGACCAACGATGATCGGCGTGTGCTTGGAGAATGGAGATGGAAAACCACCAGGCTCACAGGGAAGCACATGCCCAAAGACTTGCTGAAACAACCCCACAGACAGGGAACATTTGGAGGATGGAGATGGAGGGGGAAAAGACTTGCTGACAACATTTGGAGGATGGACAGACTTGCTGAAACAACCCCATTTGGAACATTTGGAGGATGGAGACGAAGGGAAAAGACTTGCTGAAACAACCCCATAGGGAACATTTGAACCCCATAGGGAACATTTGACAGAGACGGAAGAAAGACTTGCTGAAAGGAGGAAGAAGACAGGAAAAAAAAAAAAAAAAATTGATGGGATAACAA
>JADBJO010001442.1:160000-165000 GCA_016801955.1 Conus betulinus
CAGAGACAGAGAGAGACAGAGAGAGAGAGACAGAGAGAGAGACAGAAACAGAGAACAATTGAACACAATTTTTAATGTTTCAGGCCTCCGACCTATAACAATGTGAGGTGCAGTGCACACATAAGAGAAAAAAAAAGAGAAATGACAACAAAAGTATATTTTTTTTCGATGTACTAGTAATGCTAATTTATGAGGGTAACTAATTATTCATACTATGTGGGATACGAGTTCTTCTCTCTTTTTTTTTCAATGCATGATAAAATTATACATAGCAATATCTCTCGTAATATGCACATTTTCGTTTGCAAGTAATTGTTTTAGTTCAACAGAGTTCACGTTCTGAAATTGTCTGTGCTCCAGTGTGTATTTTTCTCTGTAAGGCATATAAGCATTGCATCTCAATAGAAAGTGGAGTTCGTTCTCAAGTTGGTTGCAAAAAGGACATGCTTTGATATTTTCTTTGTGTCTGCTATTTATATTCAGGTCGTTTAAGCCAAGACGACATCTCGTGAGAGAGAGAGCGAGCGAGAGAGAGAGAGAGAGAGAGAGAGAGAGAGAGAGAGAGAGAGAGAGAGAGAGAGAGACAGAGAGAGAGAGAGAGAGAGAGAGATTGTGTGTAGAACATTAATTACGCCCGTCTGATGCTGTTTTTCCTAATATTAATTATCGAGCTTTCGCTTTTACGACGCTAAACACGAAAACATGGCAATAACGTGTGAAGATCGAATTGCGTTTAATTTGTGTTATTATTTCCATGTCAGTAATTCAAATCCTTGAGACAGGAGATGCATTTCGCACCCAGACTGATCACTTCTATGATGTCAGGCAGTTCAAGGAGTAAGTCCTGATCCCTGTCTCTCTCTCTCTCTCTCTCTCTCTCTCTCTCTCTCTCTCTCTCTCTCTCTCTCTCTCTCTCTCTCTCTGTCTCTCTTTCTCTCTATCTATCTATCTATCTATCTATCTATCTATCTATCTCTCTCTCTCTCTCTCTCTCTCTCTCTATATATATATATATATATATATATATATATATATATATATGTATATATATATATATATATATATATATACATGTATATATATGTGTATATATACGCGTATATGTGTGTAGCCAGCTACCTATCTATCTGCTCATCTATCCATCTATCTATGTACCTATCTGTCTAGCTAGCTATCTTGCTATCTCTCTATCTATCAATATACTGATGTAGAGAAAGATATGAGCACACACACACACACACACACACACACACACACACACACACACACACACACACACACACACACACACACACACACACACACACACACACACACACAGAGAGAGAGAGAGAGAGAGAGGAGGGGGGGGAGAGGGGGGGGGGGGGGGGGGCGACACGGCTGTAAAGCTGATCGACTTTCCAGAGTGTTGGAAACGGCAGACAGACAAATCCGTGACAGACTGAAACTCAAACCTTTACATCGTCACTGCTGTCGTCAAAGAGACACCCGGCTCCCTTAAGTTTGTACGTTTGCTGTCAGCAAGATTCGCCCAAAACTAAACAAACACACACACAAGCGCGCGCGCACATACACACACGCACACACACGCACGCACGCACACACGCACTGAGAGAGACATACAGAGAGAGAATGAGAGAGAGAGAGAGAGAGAGAGAGAGACACACACACACACACACACACACACACACACACACACACACACACACACACACACATACAGCGAGAGAGAGAGACACACACACACACACACACACACACACACACACACACACACACACACACACACACACACACACACACAAACACACACACACACACAATAACAAACAACAACAACAACAATAACAATAACAACAACTAAACTAACTAGTTTTCAACAAAACCTTGGTGGCAGGATAGACGACAGACACCCCAAAACAAACTCACTAAATCTTATGTGGATCCGTCGCGTAGATCCATATCAAAAAGCGGATCTAATATTGTTGGGCGAAATTACGCAAAGCAAGATGACGCAAAATCTGTTGAACCTATTTAAAAGCAAAAGAAAAAAAAAAAAAAAGAAAAAAAAGAAACTAGAAGGCGGAAATGTCGAACGGTGATGGAAGGGTAGAGGGGTGGCATCTTTTTATGCTGTATATTTTGTCCATCTCTTCTTTTGTTTATGTGTCGATATTTGATGCTCCTATATCTTATGAAACTGGGCACAGGCCTGAAGGGGTGACACCATCGTGCATGTTCTTCGTTTCCCCTTTTTCTGTCTGTCTTTAGTCTGGTTGTCTCTCTCTCTCTCTCTCTCTCTCTCTCTCTCTCTCTCTCTCGTCTCTCTCTCTCTCTCTCTCTCTGTCAAACAACACACATGCACGCATAGACACCACGCGCTTTTGGATATTAGTCAAACATACGCACGCACACGCGCACGCATACAAGGACACACAGAGAGGTAGATAAATAGATAGACAGATAGATAGACAGACAGATACACAGATAGATAGATGGTCGGATAGAGATAGATAGATAGATAGATAGATAGATAGATAGATAGATAGATAGATAGATAGATAGATAGATGGATAGACAGACAGAGAGATAGATAGACAGAAAGATAGCTACATAGATTGCATTTGTATGTCTGTATTTATTATCTTCATTTTCATTTATATCAATGTATCCTTGTTCCTCAATCTGTAATCTGTATAGCTTATTTAGGTATAGTTGCATTAGAAAAAAAGTCGGGCAGATAGACAGACAGTTAAACAGATAGTTCATTAGATAAACGCGCGCGCGTGCACGCGTACACACACACACACACACACACACACACACACACACACACACACACACACACATAGAGTGAGAAAGAAACGGAGACAGACAGACAGACACAGACAGACAGACAGGCAGGCAGGCAGGCACACAGACATATTGACAGACAGAGAGAGAGAGAGAAAAGGAGAGAGAGAGAGTGAGAGACAGACAGACAGAGATACAGACAGATAGACAGACAGGCAGACAGACAGGCAAACAAATAGACAGACAGACAAAGACAGAGAGAGAGAGAGGGGGGGTGTCTGTCTGTCTGTCTGTCTGACATATTGACAGAGAGAGACAGAGAGAGAAGAAAGAGAGAGAGAGAGAGAGAGAGAAGGAAAGAGAGAGAGAGTGACAGACAGACAGAGATACAGACAGATAGACAGACAGGCAGACAGACAGGCAAATAAATAGACAGACAGACAAAGACAGAGAGAGGGGGGGGGTCTGTCTGTCTGTCTGTCTGTGTTTGCTTGTACACAGAGAGAGAGAGAGAGAGAGAGAGAGAGAGAGAGAGAGAGAGAGAGAGAGAGAAATACCACAGTCGTAAGCCTAAAAGGAAATCCTCATGTCTTATCGACTGTGTCGTAATCATCATGGACACAGACACTCTCCCTGATAGGAACCCACACAGTGGGAGGCCACTCCACGACCACACAGAGAGTGCACGGAGCAAACACCTGCTGCTTCACACAGTGGGAGACCACCCCACGGCCATACAGAGATGCACGAAATGAACACCTCCTGCCTCACCCCTACCTGACCTGACCCCACCCTGGGGCTCGGCTCCAACACTGAGAAATATCCACAGCCTTGACTGCTAAAAGAAATACAGGAATGAATAAACACATAACAAATTCACAATTACATTATTAAGTAACAAATAGATGAATAAACATATCAATAATGAAATAACTACATAAATAAACAAAAAATAAATGAATAAAATTGAATAAATAAAATAAATAAATAAAAGCAAACTAAACAAAACTCTAAAAAAGACACTAGAATCTCTCTCTGTGTAATACAGAACGAAATGTCGAATATTTGAAACCAGAACAAACCGATTTCGGTGGTATTAACTCTGTCTGAAACAAGGAAAATGAAATGCAGGCTAAAAGGCTGCTGAACCCGAGGCAAAGGATAACTGAACGCGTAAGACAAGGTGTGTCAAATAATGGTCAAAGTCGTCAATTTTCCACAAATCTGCCTTCTCAAACCTCACGGTCAACAGTTGTGATAAATGCACGAAACATTACTCACGAGATCATCACCAGCATGAGGGCCAGAATAGTTCAGTGGTAGAGCGCCGGACTCGTAATCATGGGGTTGCGGGTTCGAATCTCCGCCGAGCCGTTTCGGTACAGGGGGGATTTTTTTTCCCTCGGAGTTAACATTGGTTCTGACTCCATTTCCTATACAGTCCTTCGAATGAGCCTATAAACCGGGGTTCCGTGAGTGAACGCACGCATAACATCTTGCACACACGTAAAATCCCATCACCAACTTTCGGAAGAGAGAGCCGTTTGGTATGGTATGGATGACACGTTACACATAGTTCGAGTCAGTTTTCCCATAAGATGGAGTATGCATTGCCTTGATGGCTAAGGATAAAAAAAGGTCATTCACACAAACCTCCACTCCCTTGTGTTGGGCAGTATGGGATCTTGATAATGCCTGTCTGTACAGAGATGAGTACTGCAGACATTCAAACAAGTAATGGAATGCGTTTACCATTTTATTACGTAAACGGACAGAGTTTTGGCTTTGTATATATCTGTTAGTTGGATTTTTAAATCGCTGGGGGGATTGAGAGAGAGAGAGAGAGAGAGAGGGGAGGGGGAGTGGGAGAGAGAGAACAAAAGGAATAGACTGAACACAAAAAATGAGACCCAGCCAGCTGATATACCGTAGGGCCCGTCACGTCAGTCACTGATTAGAGTTCATCAGCATTCTCGACCGTTTGTCGTTTGAGCGATGAAGCCACTCTGCTATACGCTTTAGGCCTTTCTGGCGAATTTAGAATCAAAGAGATACATTCCTTTCATTGTTTTTGCGTGTCTATGTTGTGAGTTCCTATTGAAGGGTTCGATTGTTTTTGTCGTGTCCATAGAAAAGAAGTTCTCCCAGTCAAGCACCATGGCTGACCCAGACGGCAATCTGTTTGTCGAAAAGGGGGGCGTAAGTGG
>JADBJO010001442.1:170000-180000 GCA_016801955.1 Conus betulinus
AGATCTTCGTATGGTCCGATATGCACTTTGATGGTTGGGTGCATTGTGCTTTGGTGATTGGATCAGTACATCTGATGTTTGGGGCCTAGTGATAAACCTCATTCTCATACCTTGGACACTTCTGTCCAGACCCATTGTGAGTGTCCATGTCTCGTGTACATGTATGAAGATGGCATTTACCAGTGCACATGGACGCAGATGTGATTTTCCTTCCACGCAGGTTTCCATCTGTACAATGCTGCTGCTGTCTTCGCTGCCCTTGATATGACTTCTGGTTTTGATCTCTCCTTGCTAACAGTGAGACGAAGGTTAGTGCACTGTTGAACAGGTCCTACCTTCTGTCCATTGACGGCTATGTCCATGCCATACCTTTTAGTCTTTTAGCAAGCGTGGCGAGTTGTCGTTCGTTGCCGGCCAAGCTAATGAAGGGAGAGGTTCTTCTCCTTGGTCACCGGTAACCTTGTAACCCGTCACTAGTTTCAACGTGTTGGAAGTCAATCCACCGGTAACCTTGTAACCCATCACTAGATGCAACGTGTGGGAATCAATCCACCGGTAACCTTGTAACCCATCATACGATACAATCTGTGGAAGCAAATCCAACAAGAAGATCCGACCAGCAGAAGGATGGGCTCAGCCATGTTTGACTTTCTCCAAGACAATCTACACGACAATCTCCAACCCTCAGAACGTCTCCAGCACGATGGAGACCACAAGACTATCAGGCAGCACGTGGGTCACTATGAAGACTTGCTGACCACTCTTGAGAAAAAGACATCTAAAGTTGGATGGACTTGTGACAAGATCAAAGAAACTCTCTAAGGTCATCCTCTTAGGAACAGGGGCGGGGGAACAGGAGACAGGGCAGACAAGAGGTAACCAGGTGAGAGAAATAACACCACTGAGTAGGCTGGGAAGAGCTTTGCCACAATCCACTTCCTTGCCTATGACCGTGAGAAGCGCAGACAACTGGGTGAAGCAGTGATAAACTGCTGCGGCTGTCGTCATTGCAGTACCCAATGGCCCTGCTGGTGAGCTGCAGGACCAGTGATCTTCAAACGGCTCCAGCAATATCAAACCAAAGCCAGCAAGCTAACAGGATTGTTTGAGTCGTGGTTCTCAGCGCAAACATTGTTATATCTGAATAACCAAGACAGAGGGGGGAAGGGGGGGGGGGCGACAAAGTTAAAACAAAATTAGTCTCCGACTTAACTTTTTCTCCCTCTTATAATCCTCTCTATCTTGAACTTTCCTCCCTTCATATAATCCTCTCTATCTTCAATCGGTTTTTTTCTTTTTGCTCTCTTATAATCCTCCCTATCTTCAACCTTTTTCTCCCTCTTATACTCGTATATTCAACTTTTTCCAACCATACGATTTTTTTCTATCTTCATCGTTTTCCCCTCATACAATCCATTTTCAACCCTTTTCCACCCCTCATATACTCCTCTCTATCTTCAACCTATCCTCTCTATCTTCAACCTATCCTCTCTATCTTCAGACTTCCCTCTCTCACGCCCCTCACATAATCTTCTCTCTCTTCTTCCACCTTTTCCCCCTCATATAATCCTCTCTTTCTTTGATCAAGTAGTCTTTTAAGGCCCGGAAATCAGAAAAGAAATCTTTATGATTAAAAACAACTCTTCGGTTTTTCTTAGAATGCCACTACTTATAATGATGATAATACCCTCTTGTTGATCTATGCGCTTTGTGGAATGTTCAGACTATTAACAAGATAAAGAGACGTAACAATGTAAGGGTTATTGCTCTTGTCAATGAGTGCTGTTTCGTTTTCAGATAACTCTCTGAGGTCCCGCTGTGTCTGTTTGAAGATTATAATGTAAGGGTTATTGCTCTTGTCAGTGAGAGTGCCGTTTCATTTTCAGATAACTCTCTGAGGGTCCCGCTGTGTCTGTTTGAAGATTATAATGTAAGGGTTATTGCTTTTGTCAATGAGTGCTGTTTCATTTTCAGATACCTCCCTGGAGGTCCCACTGTGTCTATTTTAAGATTCGAGTCCTTTTCGCTGAAATATCAGGCGTTCACCATGACGGCACTTGAGTGTGGGATTCAAGAGAAAAATGGGGGTTGGGAGAGAGAGAGAGAGAGAGAGAGAGAGAGAGAGAGAGGGAGAAGAGGGGGTATGGACAGACAGGTAGTAGACGTGATAAGAGAGAGAGAGAGAGAGAGGAGAGAGAGAGAGAGAGAGAGAGAGAGAGAGAAATACGGACAAATAATGGACTTGATAAGTCACGAGCGAGCGAGAGAGAGTAAGAGAGAGAGAGTAAGAGAGAGAGAGAGAGAGAGAGAGAGAGAGAAATACGGACAAATAATAGGCTTGATAGAGAGAGAGACAGACAGAGACACAGAGAGACAGAGACAGACATTGACAGCGAGAGATACATATACATACATACAGACAGACAGACAGACAGACAGAGGAACAAATAAAACAGAGAACATACCCACGTAAAAAAAAGAGAGAATATAGTAGAAATTTGCGGGAAATGAAAATGCCATGGCACCAAAGAGAAGGAGGGTTGAGGTGGACGTGGGAGTTGAGAGAGAGAGAGCGAGAGAGAGGACGAAGAGGACAAAATAGCAAAGGTATACATCCCCCTTTCCCCATATGCACACCCCCCCCCCCCCCCCCCTTCCAAATTACTGGAAGAAGCAATCACGAAATTTCAGCAGTGTAAAACAAAACAAAAATCTTCCTCACCAAAAGAATACGAAAAAGAAAAGGAAAACTTGAAAATACGCTTGCATAAAAACAAATTTTGAAAAAAAAAAAAAAAGCCTTGGGCTTTACTTCAATAATAAGAATTGCTTTTTTGTTTGTTTGTTTTTTGTTGTATGCGTGTTTGTTTCTCCCTGCTTGCTGAATCGCGCTTAAAAATAAACCAGAGACGGATAATATAAAGAAGACTAAAGGGTTACATAGATGCTGTTCTGTACGTAGTGTTAGACTCTGCACCTTTCAGTTCATCAAATGACTAGATTCCATTTTTCTATGAACAGAAATCAACAGACTGGTTACCGAGAAACTGTAGAGATGAAGAAGCGTATAATCAGCGGATCTTGTAACGAATCACCAGAGATCGGCCTTAAACTACACGCGCAATATTGAGCCGCGACTCTGAACATCCGCCCGGGTCAAAAACATCCTAAGTCTGTCTGATACTGAGTCAAAGCATGTTCTTTGTTTAAATATAAGGGAAGCAATGTTCTATATGACTCCTACATGATGGACAAGTACTACAGAAACCCAAAGGCTACTCGTTTGCTCTCTCCTTCCTCCTCCCCTCTCCCCCTTCTTTAAATATGTCCTCAACTACACTTCCCTAGCGCACATCTGCAGTCGTAACTGCCGTCCTCACTTTGTTAGCCTATTAGATCGTCACTTAATTACGCCTTCCTAAGCTTTTTTTTCAGGGGGGGGGGGGGGGGGGGGCGGGGGGGGGGGAGGGGAGGGGGGAGGACAACATTTCCTAGAAAGTCTGTTGACTTCTAGCTTAAAGGGCATTTTTTTTTTTTTTTTATCGAAGTAACCAAGGGCTTCATTGTGACTCTACCACCAGATTCTACTTTTGAAAGAGGAGACTGTTTTAAAAAGCCATCACTGTCAGAATTTGTAACGTTTAGCTCTCGGCGCATCTGGCTTTGAGCGACACGGTGACAATGTCTTCATGGGTAGCAGGTGACCACTCCTGACCAGACAGGAAACAGAGACGGACACCGCTGGTTTTTTGTCAGGCAATGGCTAATTTGCTGCGGGTAAAAATTGCTAAACAAAAGCTGTGTTTAAGATTTTTTTTTTAATATTTTGTTTCAGCATTTTATGAAGTGTCATATTTGAAAAAAAAAAACGGGATGTCTGTTTGACTGTGTGTAATACTTCACTCATCTGGATTAGCAAGGTAATTATATTTTGACTTCCCTGCATCTGCTGCCGTTTAATGTGCATCAGTCTGTATATGTGTCTAGGATATGCGTTGTCGGCATTTTTCTCTGGATCCGAAGAGGTTGAAAAACATTGGCAGGATGGTAGACATTGTCCAGTCTCTTTTTTTTTTTTTAACTTTTTTTTATATGAATTACTGAATGGCAAGTTGGAAGGTCAAAAGAGCAAGTTACATCGTTTTATTAACAAGTGTTAGAGTTTTTCTCTTTTTGCCATGTTGAACATGGTAAAATACCGATTCATTATGAGCGCACAGTTTCTTTAGGAACTTGAAGTCATAGGTTCCAAAACATGGTCAGAACACAGCATCACAATCATGATAGTCCCTGCATCTTGATCCTTAACTATCAAAAAAAAACAAAAAAAAAAAAAAAACTTTAAAAGACTATCATATGTCAAAGGTCAAGGCTACAAAATGACAAGAAAAAAAATTCTAAAGTTATGGTAGAGATTGGGTTTACTAACTACTTTTCACAAAGTTCAGAGACATAATTACTTGTTTGCCAGACATCAACACTTTTGACGTCAGGCCAGAAGAAAGAGGCGAAATTCGCGATGTATGTTGCTCACGTTGTTGTACTTGAAGTAGATAGCATCCTTCTAAAAGTGTGTTGTAGCCTCTGTACTAATCATGGCTGAGTGTGCTTGATGTTGTAATTACACATATTTAACTTGCAGTGAAGGCGTGCTTGAAGGGAGCCGGAATAGCTCAGTTGGTAGAGCGCCGGACTCGTATCTTGGTGGTGACTCTAAGGTTGCGGGTTCGAATCTCCTCCGCCGGGCCGTTTCGGTACTAGGTGATTTTTTTCCCTCAGAGTTTAACATTGGTTGTGACTCCATTTCCCAAAGAGTCCTTCGAATGAGACTATAACCCGAGGCTCCGTGTGTGAACGCACGCGTAACATCTTTGCACACAAGTGAAATCCCATCACCAACTTTCGGAAGAGAAGCCAGTTTGGCCGTTGGTATGGATGACACGTTACACATAACATGCACCCTGAGTGGGAAATGGAAAGAATGAAGGAAAATAAAGAAACTGAGTGAACGATATTGACTGGATGACATAGGAAACGACTGAACGAAGCGCCGGTAGACAGCTCTTCAGTTGGCACTAATCGGGTAGGCAGCCCGTCGTGTACACAAAAGTGTGGATTGTCAGCGCCCAGAACCTTTGGCAAAGCACTTTGAAAATGCTTTATTATTATTATTATTATTATTGTTGTTGTTGTTGTTATTGTATCCACGTTTATTCTGATTATTGAGCTTTTTAGGGTACAATCTAGGATTCAGCACTTTTTGATCACTGTGTGTATTTCTGAAGCGAAGGTATGCGTCGAAATGAAGATGAAAAAAGTGGTAAATAGCTGTTAAAATACACGTCATTGTCTAAAAGAATCGTCACTGGCTAGCATTATCCTGAATCTCAGAAAAATCTTCTTTAGTTCCAGACCTGTGCCCTCATTCTCTGACCTAAGACTGACTTAATGTCAGACAGAAAGCATGAGACAAACATTTTTCACCTTTGGCCCCTACTTTGGGCTTGAAGGATCCAGTTCAGGTGGATATGTTTCGTACAGACTAGCTCAGGTAGCAATCATAAAGTGGGCCGGAATAGCTCAGTTGGTAGAACATCAGACTCGTAATCTTGGGGATG
The DNA here is from genome assembly GCA_016801955.1 of Conus betulinus. Taxonomy (NCBI): domain Eukaryota; kingdom Metazoa; phylum Mollusca; class Gastropoda; order Neogastropoda; family Conidae; genus Conus; species Conus betulinus. Next base: position 175,619 of record JADBJO010001442.1, read on the forward strand.
CGGGTTCGCATCTCCGCCGGGCCGTTTCGGTACAGGGGGATTTTCCCCTCGGAGTTAACATTTGTTCTGACTCCATTTCCCATTCAGTCCTTCGAATGAGACTATAAACCGAACGCACGCACATCTTGCATACACGTAAAATCCCATCAACTTTCGGAAGAGAAGGCCAGTTTGGCCGTTGGTATGGATGACGCGTTACACATAGCATGCACCTTCCCCGAAGATGGAGTATGACTGCCTAGATAGCGGGATGAAAAATGGTCATACACACAAAAGTGTCAGAATAATCAACATGATGATTGTGGACACTAAAGAAAGAACTAAGCATAAAAAAGTCGTTGATTAAAAAGTTTCAATGATTGAAGCATGCTTGACTGTTTTGCAAACTTTGATAAAACGAGCTGATTTTTTTTTGTCCTGATCTACAGCAGTGCAGTGTCTCCGTTGGTCAGTTGCCTCATGATGACATTGACTGTTCCCTGTATGAATTGTCGGTGGCAAGGGTGCGGCCGGTCAAGCCAGGTTGTGGTTGTGGACAGGAATTAATTGTGTAAGTTTGTAATTACAATAATCTAAGTTCGGGTTCAATACTAAATCCAGTCTCCTGCAATAATAAGATAAGCGCAGTTTAATTCTTTTATTTTTCCTTTTTGCTAGTTCGTAGAAATCAGGATTATCCCTATTAGGTCCATATATTGTCACCAAGACAAAATCTAAGTCCAGTGTATGAACTTGTAGCATTAGAAAATGTCCTGCGTTATCGCTATATGCGCCATTGATTCTAAAATTCAAAATTGTTATTAAAAAGTATTGTCACACCTCTTGAATTAGTAGTATTTGAACAAAAGGAGGGAGTAAACCCCATTCTGCATAGTAGTGTTTATCAAGTTTCGGATCAAAATGTGTATCTTGTATGAAGTATACATTATAATTTCTTTGTCTTAGATAGTGGAAGACGTCTCTTCTTTTTTTTTAAAGTCCCCCAATCCTTGACAGTTCATAGATGCAACTGTGATTCTAGTCCTTTCATATTTACAGTGGCGGATAGTACAGATTATACTTTAACATGCCACCTACAGAAAGCACACTATAATCATCGATAGTCTGCTTTCCATGATTAAAACAAAGCAAAACAAACTGATGATTTTTTTTTCCGATCTTCTCACTCGATCATTCTTACCATTCTCGCTACCATATCTTTCATTCATCGCGTTTCCGTGTCTCTTGTTGTCTCTGACACGGTTGCAATATAAGGATTAAATATGCATTATAAAGGCCCCTTTACACACACACATGAGGAAAAAAAAGGGGGGGGAAAATGGAGAAGCTGTGTGCACATAAGCATGCGCACCTGCAGCTGCACGTAATCAAGTTCTTATCTCCTACTAGACAACCCTTCACATACAGCTGAATTAGTTAAATATATAGACACATTTATACAAAGAGACGTTTATGTAAGCATTTAAATTCGTAATCGCTGATCCATCCATACACCTATGGTCAATCAAATACTCCACCCCCCCCCCCCCCCCCCCCCCCCCCCCCACCCCCCCCCCCCCCGCCCCCTCCCCCCCTCCCCGGCTCAGTACATTAGAGGAAGTGGGAAAAAGGGAAGGGGGAGGGCAGTTGTTCGGCGCAGGATGGGGAGGGAAAAGGCGCGAGGGGGACTCTCAGTCATAGGCAGTCACATGCACTGAAGATGCATGTATACATATAAAAACGCATGATGTCTATGACTTTTTTTACAAAGTCAGTAGCGTTACTAATGATTGTCATTGAACACTCGTATTAAAATTGGAGCAAGGAAGTGGTGAATTGTAGCAAACATTGCAAAAAAAAAATAAAATGAAATGAGATATAATGAAATGATTACTTGGGTGGGGTGGGGAGGGGATCGTAATGCTCATATCCTCACTGTCTATCCATAACCGTCACTCTCCTCCTAACATCAGGAATACTTTTTCTTCTGAAAAGTTATCCTTAAAAAAAAAAAAAAAAAAAAAAAAAAACCTTATTCCTACTCTTATAGTATGAAGGAAAGGAAAAATAAATCTTAACAAAGGGGGGGAAAAAATGAGCGAGAGACAGGTAAAAGTAGCCAAATGTAATCAAATTACAAAGATGCTACTTACATAAAGACCGGAGGAGGGAGATACAAAAGCGGTAAAGGTAGACTGTCTAGCATAAATCAACAGATAGATGAATAGATAAGCAACAGATTTTTTTTTTTAAAGCGGGTACGAGAAAGGACATGGAGCTGTTTCCTACCTTAGTCATTCGTTTTGCTTTCCGCTCTCATTGACCTACTTGTACATACATTTAGATATACATGTTGAAATCTCCAAGGCCTCCAAGTTGCGCAGTCATCCGAAAGTCTACAGTAAATACAATACCATTGGAAGGGGTTGGGGTGGGGACAAGAGGGTGGACAAGGAAGAGGGGGGGAGTTCAAGAAAGAGTGTGAGCCTGAGAGTAACTACTGACACTCCTTTTGGATATTTGGAACCTGGGAGGGGGAGGGGGGGGTGGAAGGTATCATTCCTCTCCTATAATCAGGAGGGGGAAAAATCAACAACAAAAAAATGGTGGAGGAGGAGGAGGAGGAGGGACCCGGGGGAGCGGTGAGGGATGGAAACAGCAGGAGCGGGGGGAAAAGGGGGGAAGATGCCCAGTTGGGTCCGTGGTCAGAAAACCACGACCGCACTGGACAGGTGGGGAGGTACGGAAAACTTGCAGGGTGCCGGAGATAAGCAGAATAAAATGCTACCAATTTTGCTTAGACACTCTCTCCCCCCAACCCCACCCCCGGTCTGTGCGTGTATGTTTTGTGTAGGTGTAGATAGTGGGGGGGGGGGGGGGGGGGGGCAAAAACCGTGCTGACGGAAAGTATGGGGTTGGAAAGGGCGACAGGGGGTATGGTAGTGCAGGGAAGGAGGGAGAGGGCGAGGGGGGGGGGGGTGGGGGGGAATGCACCATCAGATTGCAAACGTTTTCGAGCCTAAGACTGTGGTCATATGTTGGGGAGGTGCGGGGAGGGATGTACGAGAGGAACAGGCGAAAAGATTGGTGGAAGAGGGGGAAGGGGGGGGGGGTCGCAAGGGAGGGCATGGGCAGTCATGTTGATGTTGATTCAGTAACGCTTGAGGTAACACTATAGGTATCCATAAGAATGTGGGGTCAAAGTGGTCGGGGGCGGAGTAGATCGGAAAACAGGTGAGGTTCAGGTCGGGCAAGGTGGCAGGGGCCCGGAAGGCAGGAAAGGGGGAAGGGAAGAACGGAGGGAGGGAGGGGCAAAGAAAACAAAAAGGTATTACCCCTGTTCACAACTGTTCCAGTCTGTTCACAAATAGGGTTTTTTATGTCACTTTTTTCAGTAAAGGTGTATGTCCAAGGGTTGTTTCTTCACCATTTTCCCCCCCAGAGTTCATTACAGTGGTGTCATTTCTTCATCCACCAAATCATCCGAGGATCTGTCGTCTGATGAGCGAGTTTCTATTCTTGAGAGTTGAGGACGATCCTGGTCTTCACTCGCCGTCACAGCCGTCGAGGATGTCCATTTGACCCCCCTCCTGTCTGAGTTTCCTCTTTCTCCTTGGTTTTGTCTGAAGAGGCAGATATTTTTCCCTTTGCATGACGTGCTGTTGTGGCGAAGCCTCGGGGTGCTAGATACTGGGTTCCTTGCATTTGTTTGTCTCCTGTTAGGCTGAGAGGGGGGGCGGTTTGCAATGATTTGGCCGGACCGGAATTGTTGAAGATATGGTGTTATTGTTCTCGGTCTGCATCGCTTCCTCAATCCGTAACAGGCTGCCTTCTCTCAGTCTGACGATTTTTCCCATTTTGCGTCAAAGCGTGAATAATGCCTTCTGTTGTCCAGGTGCTCTTTGCTCCAGGACGTTTGTTAGCAATGTTCAGTCGCGTCATGTTCGGTGGGGTAAGGTCTTCCCACAATCCCTCTCCTGCTGCCTTTTAATTTCCGACGATTCTGAAGCACTTGGTTTCTGGTTTTTTCTTTATATGAACTTGACTATTATTGGCCTTGACTCCCCACCCCCCACCCCCCCCCCCCCCCCTGGTGCCCACCCTGTGTGCAATATTGATATCGTTTGTTGAAATGTGGCCTAGTCCCATTACTTTTTGTATTACTTCCAATACTTTTTTCTTCACATTCTTGAATACTTTCCGTCCCGCTCTCTATAACACCAAGGAAGCGAACACAATCCCGTCTCTGATATTGCTCCAGATCATTTCTTCACTCCCTCTCCACTTCCAATGATTTTTTTTAACCTTCTCACTTCGTGCTGTAGGTCTTCAATGAGATCTTCTTGGTTTTCGATCATCTCTTTCAGGGTATCGTTCTCTTTTTGAAGATCAAAGATTTCACT
>JADBJO010001442.1:190000-195000 GCA_016801955.1 Conus betulinus
ATTCAACTAGACAAACTGCACATATTAATAATGGCAGAACACAATGAAGAATATAGCAACATTATAATAATAACAATAACAATAGTAAAAATAATAATAATAATGAGAAAAAAGAGAGAGAGAGAGTCCTAGCCATTTATCTTTACTCATATCGAGTGAAGAACAGTGATCACGTCGCTGAATGTGTAAACGTTCCTAGCCATCTGTACTAGATTCAGTTTTAGTGACGAAAAGCGTTTCTGTCTGCTGTCTGGTGCACATTTACCCTATAATCTCCTTTCAAACAGATTCAGTTCAAAAGAATGCTTCCGTCTCTGTCTCTATGTACGTTTTCTAAGACGTCTACGTTTATGCATATTTTCCGTATCTGTCTGCATACATATTCCTTGACATCTGTTTTTGTGCTGAATCAGTTTACAGGAATGTTTTGGTAGCTATCTGTGTCCATTTTTCCAAGACATCTACTTTTATGCACTCTTTCTGCAGGAGAATATTTCTGCTGGTCGTACCGGAGATCCTTGGGGATCATGTGCAGGAGAATATTTCTGCTGGTCGTACGGGAGATCCTTGGGGATCCTGTGCAGGAGAATATTTCTGTCGGTCGCACAGATCCTTTGGGGATCCTGTGCAGGAAAATGTTTCTGCTGGTCGTACGGGAGATCCTTGGGGACCCTGTGCAGGAGGATATTTCTGCTGGTCGTACGGGAGATCCTTGGGGATCCTGTGCAGGAGAATATTTCTGCTGGTCGTACGGGAGATCCTTGGGGATCCTGTGCAGGAGAATATTTCTGCTGGTCGTACCGGAGATCCTTGGGGATCCTGTGCAGGAGAATATTTCTGCTGGTCATGCAGGAGATCCTTGGGGATCCTGCCGTCCTCCATGTCGAGTACATGTCCAGTTTATCGCAACTGACCGGTGAGGAGCTTGAAGCTGGTACACTTTGTCTGTCCACTCGATGTTGCAGATCTTGCACAAGAACGGCCGGGAGACTGTTTCCAGCTGTTGGATGTGCTGATGACAAGCGAACCAGTTCTCATAGCAGTAACAGCGGAGCACTCTGGACCACCGCAACCGTACACAGTAATTTGCTGAATTGTCTGACGTGATTTTGACGCTACAGCTCCTTCGTGAGCCTACCCAAGACAGCGCTGGTCTTAACAAGTCGCTCTGTCACCTCAGCTTCAGGAGACTCGCTGCTGCCGTTTACAGGGCTGCCGAGACAGCACAACGTATCCGGGGTGTTGACCTCTGTGGTGCTGATGACACCAGATGGTTACTGGCGGCCTGTGATGATGATAAAAGGTTGAACAATGCCTTGGGTCTTTGCTGAGGTTAACAGAAAGGCCTGCTGAACGCCTGGCGGCTGTTGCCAAGCAGACTGTCACGCACTCGATCTCCTCATAGGGAGTGTACAGCAAAACACAGCCAGCCGCACAGAGAAACTCACGCGGAATGGTCTCAAGCACCCATGGTCTCAAACACTCATGGTCTCAAACAACTACACTCATTCTGGCCTGAGACGTCGCAGCTTAGACAGGTTACCATCCATTTGAAACTGAATATGTCCTCCTTCACCGAATTTTCTGAAGCCATCTGTTAGCAAGTCTGCAGATGAGATGGAAAATAGGGCAGGAGCCGAGACACAGCCTTGTCTCACTCCTTTTTTAAATGGGAAAGTGTCTCCTGCGTCATTAGGTTTCGATATTCTTGTATGCATGCCAGTGTGAAAGGAAGAGGTCAGTTTAAAACGAACCTTTCGCTACACAAGATTTGTGTAGGATCTTCTAAAACACTATTCTCGTTCACTGAGCCAAATGCGTTCGTCAAATCAAGAAGCACGATGTGGGGTTCAAAGTTCTATTCTTGACACTTCTCTTGCAGCTGATGCCTCTGTGGACCCGAAGGTATGCACCGCAGCATTGCCCACGGACGCTTAGAAGGACTTCAACTTTTCTTCTGCATTCTCTCTATATCAGTTGATTCTAGATTATACGTCACATCTTCTACCTGCTCTTTACTTGGGGTGTATTGAAAGTATGTGTTTGTGTATCTGTGTATCGTGGTATCAAAGTAAATCTTTTAAAGAATTTGGCTATCATATTGTATAACATGTGAAAAAAGGAAAATGAGTGAAAAGGAAAAACAAAAACAAAAGGAAATCAAGCGAAGAGACTGCTGAAGAGTCTTGTGCGCGTAAACGCTGTTGTCGTCGTCGTCGTCGTCGTCGTCGTCGTCGTCGTCGTCGTCATCGTTGTTGTTGTTGTTCTTCTTCTTCTTCTTCTTCTTCTTCTTCTTCTTCTTCTCCTTGCTGTTGTTGTTGTTCTTCTTGTTCTTGTTCCTGCTAATGTTGTCGTTGCTGATGTGTTTTTTTTTCTTTTGTTCTAATTTTTTTTTTAATATATCTCTCTTTCACTCGTATATATCAATACAGAGCTTGGACGACCTGATTCGCCGAATGATATACACTTATTTGCCATTGTCAGAAACCAACAGGTCCCTTCACCCGTTAACATCGCAACAGCCATCGCACTAAAAGCCTTAAACAGCGAATATTACACAACGCCTTCCTCGATGTCATTTCACGGAATGAGATGTTCAGATACTTGCCTCGCCGAGTGATGGCGTCTTGGAGTCACGTAGCAGCGGTTCCATTTCACGAAAGAGAGAGCTGGAAGGTTTTTTGCCATCAAGGGCATTACCGGAAACTGGGAAATAGGTGTTTGCGAAGTGACGAAGCTGATATTATAGCTAAAACAGTGTGTTGGTGAGTCTGTGTGGCGCTGGTGGTGGTGTTTGGACTGGTATGTATATGTTTGTTCTGTTTTGCTGTTTGGTGGTTTGTATGTCTTCTTCTCTCTCTCTCTCTCCTCTCTCTCTCTCCTCTCTCTCTCTCTCTCTCTCTCTCTCTCTCTTCTCTCATCTCACTCCTCTGTCTCATCTCTGTGAGTGTGTGAATGCGTGTGTGTGTGTATGTGTTATTAACTCAGTGTGTGTGTGTGTGTGTGTGTGTGTGTGTGTGTGTGTGTGTGAATATTGTGTGTGTGTGTATGTGTGTGTGTGTGTGTTTGTGTGTGTATGTGTGCGCGCGCGCGTGTGTGTGTGTGCATGCGTGTGCGTGTAAGTATATGATCATGATGATCTGTAAAGTGTGCGTGAACATTCTGCGTAGAATACCAATGACAAGACTTTTCTATTTACGGTCTACGGATTTTAGAAGAAACAAAAAAAAAAAAGAAAGAAAGAAAGAAAAGGAAACTCTAGCTGTTCAAAAAAAAAACTGTTTGTCTTGGATGCATCGAATATCAAGTCGATTACACGAGAGCTGGAACACATACACACACATACTTTCTCTGTCTGTCTGTCTGTCTGTCTGTCTGTCTGTCTGTGTCTGTCTGTCTGTCTGTCTGTCTGTCTGTCTGTCTGTCCGTCCGTCTGTCTGTCCTGTCTGTCTGTCTCTCTCCTCTCCTCTCTCCTCTCTCTCTCATCTCTCTCTCTCTCTCTCCTCTCTCTCTCCTCTCTCTCTCTCTCTCTGTGAGTGTGTGTGTGTGTGTGTTGTCCTGTCTGTCTGTCTGTCTGTCTGTCTCTCTCTCTCTCTCTCTCACTCTCTCTGTCTCTCTGTCTCTCTCTCTCCTCTGTCTGCCCCTGTCTCAGTCTCTCTGTCTTTCTCTCTCTGTCTCTCTCTCTCTCTGTTTGTCTCTCTGTTTTGTCTGTCTTCTCTCCCTCTCTCTCTCCTCTCTCTCTTTCTCTGTCTGTGTATCTGTCACTCTCTCCTCTCTCTCTCCTCTCCCTCTCTCTCTGTGTCTGTGTCCCTCTCCCCCCACCCCCTCCCCCCCCCCCCCCCCCCCCCCCCCCCCCCCGAACATACTTTGCAGGGGAAGACGGGGAACCTGGAGGGTGGGGGGTGGGGGGAAGAATCGTGGAATGGGGGGGGGGGGGGGCCGGGGGAGGTGGGGTGGGGGGGGGGAGGCAGGGACAAACAAGGGGGGGGGCGTGGTGGGGATAAAGGGGGCGTGACGGCGGGGTGAGGGAGCAGTCTGAACTGACAAACAATTGACAAAAACATCAGTGCATTCGTTAGACGGATATCTCTCCCAAATCATTCGTAAAAGCCCTGGGGGTGGGGGGGGGGGGGGGGTGGGGGTGGAGGGAGGGAGGTATCAGCTCGTCCACATTTTCATAAAAGCAGGGGCCGGGTGAGATAGATCTTCCCAAAGCAAGGGTTAAGATGGGTGGGGTGGGTGGATGTTGGGTGGGGGGAGGGATAGACACAACTCTGATCATCTTTCAGGGTGGGGGCAGATGGCTTTCAATCCTGTTTTTTTTTTTTTTTCATATTGAAAATAATAAATGGAAGCGATACAGATAAGTGCTATCGCTGAAAGTCCCTTTAATACGATCTCTCTCTCTTCTTCATTTTCTGGTATCTCTCTGGGGGGGGGGGGGGGGGGGCCTTCAAACATTTTTTGAGGGAGAGAACGGGGGGGGGGGGGGGGGGGGGGGGGGGGGGGGGGGGGGGGGGGGGGGGGGGGAGGGGGGGTCTGGGGGGGGGGGGGGGGGGGGGGGGGGGTGGGGGGGGGGGGGGGGGGGGGTGGGGGGGGGGGGGGGGGGGGGGGGGGGGGGGGGGTGGGAGGGGGAGGCAAAATACCATCCCCACCCTCCAATATTTTCATTAAAGTCAAACAGGCCCACCTCACCTGATCAGGTTTAAATGTGTCACGACTTCGAACAAGGTAAGAAAAAAAAAAAACACAGTTTATGTCGCATAATTGCTTAACCTTAGTAACGTCGCCATTTTGAAATCTGAACAATGATTTAACACGAGGCAGTGCATAAGGAGCAAATTCGAGTTTTGTTTTTGTTTTCTGTCGTGTGTGCGGAGAGAACCACTGACATCTAGATAGAATGTCACCATTAAATACGGTGTGGGGGCGCGAGTGGTGGATAGGGGTGGTAGAGACTACCTCAGTCAAGCCCGGTCGACTGATGAGTATCTGCCAGG
>JADBJO010001442.1:200000-215000 GCA_016801955.1 Conus betulinus
CCCATTTGCTAACGAGCCCTGTTTTCCCTTGGAATGCTGTTGTGTTTCTTTGGTTGTAAACATGGGTAGCAACAAGGATGGAAGTCATTTTAGTCATTTTGCCCCCCCCCCCCCCCCCCAAAAAAAAAAAATCTCATTACAGACAAAAAGAATGCGATGGCTTGAAATTGATACAGAACACAAACCATTTATTTGTTGAGATACACGCTGCACTTTACAAGTTTCATCCAGCAGCTTTATGAAAGTGTTTTTATTGGTGGCACCCGTACATTTCGCTGTTTTACTCTCAAATCTCTCTGGATTAGCAGTGCTCTTCACACGTTTAAATACAGTCAGAGCGCACAAGATGCAGGTTTTTTTTTGTTGTTGTTGTTGTTTTTGTTTTTTGTTTTTGTTTTTTTTTTTTGTGGTTTTTTTTTTTTTTTTTTAGTGTTTAGAAAATCTGGTTTATAGGAGTTGTTGTCGATGTTGTATAACAAACAAGAAATTCAGAAAAACAAGAAATCGTGCAAGAAATTGACATTTTCGATGTAAAAGCCATCTCCCCCTGCCCGCCCCACCCTTCGCGGTCTAGGCTGTAAGGAACCTGAACTCAATTGATTTTCTTTCTCTTTTTTTTTATTTTGGTGGTACATATCAAAAGATTATGTGCTGGAAGCATCTCTGCACCAATGTACTTTTTAAAAACAGAATTAATACAGACATTCGCAAGGGCTTATACAAACATTACCAGTTCTGAGTCAAACCAAACGAATCATTATGTAAAACGATGTGAAAACTAGACATCAGTCGTGTGTGTGTGTGTGTGTTGTTTTGTTTTTTTCTTTTCGCTCACTTCATTTTTTTTTTTTTCCGCAGCACGTTAAAGATACAAGAAAAAAAAGTTCAAAAAAACATCACAAAAGAAAGATGAGAAAAAGAAAGAAACAGAAAGCAAAGTCCTTTCTTCCTTTAAAAATGCCGAGCAGGCAGTGAACTGTGAGTGTAGAGAGGCACGAAATAATGAGAGATGGATACAGAGAGAGAGAGAGAGAGAGAGAGAGAGAGAGAGAGAGAGAGAGAGAGCCGAGAGAGAGAGAGAGAGAGAGAGGAGAGGGAGAGGGAGAGAGGAAGAGAGAGAGAGAGAGAGAGGAGAGGAAAAGAAAGAAAGAAAGCCCATGTACAAATGCCATGTTAGAGATCTCTCTCTCCTTCACCCCCCTTTAACCTTTCCCCCCCCTCATGACTTCAGGTAGGCCTACCCTACACTACCCATTTACTACCTGCTCGGTGACAGAGAGGGGGTTTTTCAAACTGTGGAAACCCAGACCCACGACGAGGCTGCAACTCACTGCCGCGTCAGTTCCAATGGCAAACGTTGAATCATTTGAATGCAAGAGAGACACACACATTGTATTCCAGAAAAAGTCCCCATCTGAAGTTCCTGGATCCTATAAACAAAAGACAAACAAGCTTAAGAATAGCACAGCATGCGAGACCATGGAATACACGCAGAAGAAAAGGTTAGCAGTTAAATAATGTTTACTCAGAGACAGAGGAACCAGACATCAATTTACTATAGTAATCACCGAAATAGTCTGCAAGACGAGACGATTTATTATTGACCTGGACTACTTCAACCCAGCTTTTTTTAACATGAAAAAAAGAAGGAAACTACATTTTTCCGTGCGTATTGATTAGATTTCGGTTTTCAACAACCTGTTCTAGATCAGTATAGACGACTGATTGCGCGAACACACATGAAATGCATAACCAAGGTCATGTCAATTACGCACAGCACACGATCTCTCTCCTTACGTTTCAATCCCCAAGTTCTCTGGATCTGGATCTGGAACTTTACGTCGCAGGAGCCAGTCAGTGGATTATAAAATACGACGGAAGCAGGAGAGCGCAAAAATAATTTAAGAATAGTTTTAAAAGCCACCACTTTGTCCAACAATCTTCTACAGGTCTCAGTCAGTAGCCACAACAAGTATCTACAGGTTAAAATCTCTACTGCTGTCAAGATGCTAGTAGGCAGGCGATGGTTGATCTGCCAAGTGCTGATGTAAAATGCATTGGCAGAGCCTGCACTGATGATATCCTCCTCTAGATGATTTCCTGTCGTTTTCTATGTACAGACAGTCTGTAACTCGACTAATTGGGACTCAGGTTTCATTGGATCTGTTCAAAATCCGAAACTGAAACCATGATACTATCTGTGGAAAAATTACCTTTTCACTTCTGATATTCAATTTGTTTGCTCGCCCCGACGTTTGACCCAGTGACCTCGTTAACAATATTGTCGAAGCTTGAAAGAAGGACTTCTATGGTCTGGCCTTCACAATTCTGGGTCTGGCTGCATATTTGTGAGCCACCATTTAAACGAAATACGACGGAAGCACTGAGCGCAAAACACTAAGTAGTTTTAAAAGCCAAACTGTGTAACAATTGATAAGGTCTCAGTAAAAACAACCGTCTCTTTCATGCTTAATGCTGTCATGTAGCTAGTAGCTATTCTGATCAATCAAGTGCTCTCGCTCTCTCAAATGCATTGGAAGAGCCTGCACCTGATCTCTCTCCTCCCTCCTCTAGATGGATTCTGTCGTTTTCTATGTCCAGACAGTCTGTACTAGACTAATTGGGACTCAGGTCTCATCCCCCTCCTGTTCATCCGAACTGGGAACCATTCATATCTCCCCTCCTGCCAAAATCTACCTCTCACTCCTGATATTCAATTTCCTCCGACCCAGACGTTTGTCCCCCTCCGTAACAATATTGTCGAAGCTTGAGAAACGAAATTCTTGGTCTTGGCCTTCCTCAATTCTGGGTCTGCAACTCTCCTCTCTACTCTCCTAAACGAAAATACGACACTGGAAAAAACACCTCGGATCTTCCTAAATGTCCTTTCCTCTCCAAAACAACCGTCTCTTCCCCCTAAGCTTCTCATTAGCTTTCCTCCCCTCTCCTATCTCTCTCTCGCATCTCTCTCTCTCTCCTCCTCTCTCCTCGCTCTGCTAGCGAGCTGTTCACAAATAACAGTAACAGGTAACTGTCAAATTTGAAAACGGCGTGTTGACGGTCCAATCTGCATTAAATATCACTTTTTTTTTTTGCATTGTTTATTGTTTTTGTTTTTTGTTTTTCTTCTTTTTTTTTTTTGTTTTTTTTTTTTTTTTTTTTTTTTTTCTTTTTCCTCGAGTACATCGTTTCCCATTGTTTTGGAATATTTCTGAAATGCATCAAGTGAGTTATGTACCCCTTCAAGAACGTTTTATATCCTCATAAATGTCCTTCTTGCAAACCCCAAGCAAGTGAACAAAAATGGAACGGGGTAAACGTAGACCAGCAAAATGCCTAAATAAAAAAAAATATATCCGGGTTAAGGGTGCTCATGACATTTTAAAACAAAAAAATGTAGCGTGGATTTTTTTTTTTTTTAACACCAGGCAGAGACTGGATCTACTAACACACTTCATTCATTAGATAGGCGCTAACGCTGTGTTGTGCTGTACGGTATTGTAATAACTCATACCGTATGTCACCGACGCATCATATGACTCTTGGAACGACAGTGCTGATACTGCAATAGGAAGATCCTGCGTTTGGCTGCATGTAGGGGAGGGTTGGAATGCAATGGAGAGAGAAGACCACAAGCACTGAAAACGCCTGTCCCCTACGACTGCAACAGATATGTCTGGGCGTGGTTGTGTCACAAAAGTGGAAGTGTGAAGACGAGAAGTTGGGGTGGTCAGCTCCTCAGACAACAGGCACAGAAGTAGCCTGGCCAAAGCGTATTCCATCAACACTCCTTTTTTTTTGTTTGTTTTAAATTCGTACTTCCGGTCAAGTCGGTCCGAGTTACGACTGCAATCCTTTCCAGTATCTCCGGACTGGAGCCGTGTTCCTGTACTTTGCACCGGGTGATTTATTTATTTTCCGACGAGAATTGGTGGTCGAAAGAGGTCACTCAGCGGGCAATGACTCGTGAGCTTTGTCAAAGCTTTTGTTTTAATATATTCGTACTTCTCCGGTTCAAGGGCTGCTACTTCGCTCGTTCAAGTCTCCGTGTCGCTCCCCTACATCCTTTCCCCCATTTCCGTCACTGAGAGCCGTGTTCCTGTACTTTGCGTACTCCGGTAGTGATTTTATTTCCGACAGCCCTAACAGGTCGACGTAAGTACCTCGTCTCTCCCACAACCAACATCCTCGCCCCACCTCCCCGTCCTCCCCCCCTCCCTCTCCGTCGCCTCTCCATCCGTTCTCGCTCTCCTCCCCCTCCTCCTCCTCGCCTTCTCTCGCTACACTCAAAGTAAAAACCTCAAACACTCAAAAGGAAACGGTCTCTCTCTCTCTCTCTCTCTCTCTCTCTCTCCTCTCTCTCTCTTCTCGGCCACAGTGGATCAGATGGCTGGCCTTAGTACGTTTGCACGTGCGGAATGCAAGGGCGCAGCACTGGCAAATGTGTTTATGGGGGGAAGGTAGCTGGCACTTGTGCCCTTCCTTGAAGGATATTGATCGGCTGGTTGGATGGTTGACTCGTTGGTTGGTTGGTGAGCTGGTTGGCTTGTTGTTTGGTCAGTTGATGAATCACTTCGTCGAACAGTAGAGTAAGGTATGTGAAATGAGTTACCAAAAGAAAAATAAGTATTTAGATATAAACATTAGCCAGCTAGCTAGCCAGACAGACAGGAAGAGAGACAAACAGACAGACAGAGATCTACTGACTTACAAGAAAGAGACCATGCAGACAGACAAAGTCATAACACAGCAAAAGACACACACACACACACGCGCGCGCGCGCGCACACGCAGACACACACACCACACACACACACACACACACACACACACACACACCACACCACACACACACGCACACACACACACACACACACACACACACACACCACACACACACACTGGAGCAACAGGGAGAAAATGACACGTAACACACAGACACCAGAGACTGAGAGACAAAGGCGCAGAGAGAGAGAGAGAGAGAGAGGCGAGAGAGAGAGAGAGAGAGAGAGAGAGAGAGAGAGAGAGTTTTACAAAGTTTATAGGAATTTCAGAAGGCCTAAGGTCACCAGCAGTTGAATCAGTCCATGCTCATCCACTCAGATCATTTCATTACCATGCCCGTTTCATACCCCAAACCGGTAACTGGTGTACTCGGATGCAGCATCACGCTTGCGATTCACCGATATAGATATTTGTCTCCTTTGTCCACGTGAATGTCTGTATAGCCGAGCCTTGGAGAATATGAGAAAGTGGGGTAAACTCTCTGGCTGGAAATCGCCTTTTTTTTTTTTTTTCCCATCTCCTTTTCCCCCAAGAGCAGTCCTATGGTTAAAAAGATACAGTGTCAAATTTACTTACCGCACTGTTGAGAGACTTGGAGGGGCGTTTGCTCAGTTTTTTTTTAGTTGAACACGATTCACCTCTATACTGTATACTGTTCTATCCAATTCTATGGTATTGCATTGCTCTTGTTATCATATGGTGTTGTAGTGGGTAACATTGCAGTATGTTATATGGAAATGTATAATGCTGCATTGCTTTGCTTTGAATTGTCTGATATAGCAGTGTATTGCATTTTACGCCAATGGTAAGGTGCTTTATTATCCTTCATCGCGTGGATAAGAAACACATCACCCTCCTTCTTCTTCTCTTCTTCTTCTGTTATGTGGCCACAATCAACACTGATTATTTTGCCACATAATAGGAGGTTTCCACGTACCGGCTGTCCGACGTTTTAAAAAAAAATTCCTAAAGTATGTTTTTTCTTTTTTTTTTTCTATGTAGGCTTGAAATCGCTCTTCAAGTTGCATGAGTAAATCACAACATTTGCTTCGGATCACATTGACACACTCCCTGCCCACTAACTGGATCAGAGGGGACGAGAAGTGACGGGCAGGCATCCTAGTGACGGCCCTCGGCACCCCCCCCCCCCCCCCCCCCCCCCCCCCCCCCCCCCCCACCGCCGCAGCGGCCCTCCTACCAGCACACCCCTAACCACTACCTACCTACCTAACCAAGCACTCTCACATTCATACAGGACAGTTTGGGTTTGGGTTTTGTTTTGAGTTTTCTCCTGAAGTTTCGCGGCAGCGAGGCTGTCAAGAGTGTCAGCACTGAGGTGGGAGGTGACTCTGTTTTTGAAACTGTCAGGGGCAGTCTGCCCTCTACAATGTGTGCTGGGAGTTCATCCCACTCACGGATGGCTCGGGGGAAGAATGAGAGGAGCCTATATATTGCTGTTACCCAAACCTGTTGTCCTCTCAGTACCTTTGGAAGGACTCAGTACAGTCGGCTTTGGCTGATAAAATGAAACTGAACATGTTTTGAACCCCGACTGTTAATCCAAAATATGTACAGTACACCCCCTCAACTTGTTTTCTAATTGGAAAAGTAATAGCCTAGAGAGCCTCCCAGACAAAAGAAAATAAATGAAAGAGTTTCTTATTTTAAAAAAAAAAATGACAAGAATAATTTCCCTAAAAGTCTTTCTTCCCTTCCTTTCTGTGATATCCCAGAGCTATTGTTCCAGAGGTACCCTCTCTCTCTCTCTCTCTCTGTCTGTCCCCCCCCCCCCCCCCCCCCCCCCCCCCCCCCCCATGGCCTTTCAGTGACATGACATCCAAGCTGCTCACTTTGGATCCAACCACACTGTCTCACCCACCCACCCAAGGGAGCTAAGACTGCAATAATACGAGTCTGTCTGTGGCTTTGTATAGAAGAGGAAGAACCAAGAATAGTCGTCATGGTGGCAATTGTAGAGGCTGGAAAAAGAAGAAGAGACCACAACACCCAAAAAGGTCTGTCTCCTAGGACTGTGACAAGATAATCCATGACGTGGTCATGGAGGAGGAGGGGAGGGAGGAGAGATCAAAGAGGGACATTTGGGAGTATGTCCAAGAGACAGGATACATAACATCGAGTAGATTGGACAAAGCATGCTCAGGTAAAAACCAAAATGTTTTCTTATTGTTCTGGTTTTGTTTGTTAGAGGTGGGGGGTGGTGTGTACGTGTGAGAGGGAGGAAAGGGGGAGGGGGGGGAGAAGGGAGGTTAGACACATGTGTATTATTTCCAGTCAGTCACATCCGTGCCCTTCTATTTCCGGAGCGAGTGCTGCCTTCCTACACCTTGCGCAGGGTGTAAATTTCATTTCCGAGGGAACTGGTCGGCATAAAGGTCTCTCCAAATGCTAGGCACACGCTGAATATGTGGGTGTCTCCCTATACGTTGTCACAGAGGGAGTGGTGCTAGAAACGTTTAGCGCGGGCATAATGAAGGAGTCGGCCCCGTCAAATTCATTTCCGGTCAGGAGGCGTCAGGTGCTTGTGCTGTTTCAAGTGCCAGCCTTCTTTCCCTGAAGGATATTGCCTGGCTGCCTGGCTGCCTGGCTGGCTGGCTGGCTGGCTGGCTGGCTGGCTGGCTGCTTGGTTAGCTGGCTGGTTTGTTATTTGGTATGTTGGGTGGCTTGTTGGTTGGTTGATTGGTGGATGACTTGGTTGTGTTTGGTTACTGGATCGATGACTTATGCACACTCTTAGGCAGCTGACATATTAAATAGCATCATATTAAGCAAATTGGGTAGCTAGCTGAGGAGATTGAGGGGGGGGGGGGGGGGGGAGGGGAGGAGGGACGGAGACGAAAAAGGTCAATTCTGTGGTTCTTCCTGTCCTGTCTTGCAGTATTCTTTTTCATGGGGGCTGGAATGGCATGAATGTGGTGCCACCTTCTGGAAGTGAACGCTCAGTCACGCGAGCTCCACCACAGAGAAATTATCGTCTTCAGCAGGGGGGGCTTAATAGGAGGTGTTCAGCTCTGTGGGATCAGGGACAGAAACACGCAGCTGACGGTTAAAAAGGAAAACTAAAGGTAGCACTGGACCTGGTGAGAACAATCCAATGTCCCCAGCAGAAGAATTTGATGAGATGATACACATATGCAAGGCATCGCAATGCGGTACAACACTTACACTGCACGATGCAAAACAACACAATACATCGCAGTACAACACAGTACAATTCACGATAGTACAGCAGAGTACAACACAACACAAGATCCGACTTTAGGATCAGATGATGAACTGAGATCTGTAAAGAGCATACAGTCAGCGCATGTAAAAGACCCCACAGCAACAAGAAAGCTATCCCCAGAAACGTTCTGTAGGAAGATCCACTTGAATTCTGCTGGACATACTGTTAGCCTTGGAGAGAGGATGGAATTGCAGCGTGGTCAGTTATTATGTCAAGATGCAGTTTCTGTTGTGTGTCCGAACAGCTGGTCTACGGCAGTAGACCTTGCTACACTGCTGCCTGTAAACAGTCCTCGAGGGAGGGAGAGAGAGAGAGAGAGAGAGAGAGAGAGAGAGACAGAGAGAGACAGAGAGAGAAAGAAAGAGAGAGAGAGTGTGTGTGTTTGTGTGTGTGTGTGTGTGAGAGACAGAGAGAGAGAGAGAGAGAGAGAGAGAGAGAGAGAGAGAGAGAGAGAGAGAGAGAAGTAAGGTTCTCTCAGTGAAAATTGTTATCTCCAGCCATGTGGAAGTTCTTAGCCACTAGCTGCTCTTTTCTATAACTTTTTTTTAAATGAACTTTTCTTTCTTTTATTTTATTTATTTATTTTTTTTTGTCGTTTCTTTTTACTGTCGTGAGCTCTTTTCTCTGCCTTTGTCGCTTCTTCTCATGTCTATGAAATACAAGGTCTTTTGCACTTGGGACTAGTCACGATTCATGCCAGTGTTTTTTTTCTGTTAATCAGGCGAAGTGGTCTGGAACTGTAGACAGTCTACATAGTGAACCAATGTCCATTTTGTTGTATCCATGTCTCGGGACATTTTTATGTTGTTCTAAAAGTTTGCGTTTCTACTTCTGTTTACACTGAAAGTGAAGACCCGAGTGGATTCGATTGCCCTTTCAGTACAGCATCCTTTTCTATGCCTGAAGGATGGTCAGTAGTTTTTGATGTCGTGTTATGAGTTGTTATATGTATGTAGATACTAGCATGTCAAGCTGGTTCGCCGAGTCTGTCACACACACACACACACACACACACACACACACACACACACACACACACACACACACACACACCATAAACACACACACACACACACACACACACACACACATACACACACACACTGTATCCCTCTCCCTTCCCCCCCCCTCCTGTTTCTCTCTCTCTCTCTCTCTCTCTCTCTCTCTCTCTCTCTCTCTCTCTCTCTCTCTCTCTCTCTCTCAACAACAGCAACGGTAAGAATCACCCTTCGGTGACTCCCAAGAGACAACATACCATACCACGTCTTTGCTCTCTGATTTAAAGGGCTGTTTTCTCCCCCCCCCCCCCCCCCCCCCCCCCCCCCCCCCCCCCCCCCCCCCCCCCCCCCCCCCCACCTGCCCCACACCACCTTTGAGCGAGCTATCTCAGTAACACGGTAAGTGCGTGAGTGATCAAGCTGCCTGCCACTCCGCCAACAGCGCCTAGATGACCGCCAGAATCAATGAAGACAGTGTCATTCCCAGTGTACACTGCATGTGTCATGTGCAGTAGCCTAGGGGTTCGAGTCTGATTAACGTGCCCCCACGTTTGAGAGTGTTCAAGCTTGAAGGTTCGCGTCTGACCTAAACGGGGCATGTACTTTTCTACAAGCCGATGGATGCAGATGATCTGACGTGATGGTTAGCACGAACATTTCACTATAAAGGGCTACTAAAAAAAAAAAAAAAAAAAAAACGATGGCATTTATAGATTACATTATCTGTGTTGTTTGTTCTCTCTTTTTACGATAGGATTTTTTTTCTTTTTTTTGGGGGGGGATGAGCCTAGGCTTTTATAAAGTAATTGAAACTAAAAACCTAACTTTGCCGATAAACCAAAAGAAGCGGACAAAAGAAAGAATGAATAAAATGTCAGTGGCTCCATTCTTTAGCGGTACGCTGTCTGGAGAGCAGCACTCAGAATGTCACACACAGAGAATCCTTTTATGACAGTGTACAAGAGGATGCTTTGCTGGGTAGTAGAGAGCTACATTAGACAGCACAGTACCAAGAAAAAACACTGTAGTGAAGACCAAGAGGAATCCCTTTTAAGAGGAGTTTCTTTTAGTGCATTACCAAATGGAAGGACTCATTCAGACGCCATTTTGTTTATTCATTTTTTTTTTCATTAAAGTCCTTTTTTTTTTTTTCGTAGGCCATGGTTCGCATTCGAGCCATTCCGATGTGGCATTTCTTTCGTCGTCTGTCGTGCAAACTATGACATTTTCATTTCTGACTTGAATTTCGAACACAGAGATCGTTAGTAGGTTCGCCCCAAAATGTGAGGAATCAGCGACAGCCTGAAGACAACTGGGTGATTATTTTCCATCCAAATGTCAGCAGGTGACGGGGAGAAGCAGCCTGATGAAGCTAGTGTTTCCGTGTCCTTACCCCCCAGATTTCAACCAGTGAAAAGCAGTTCACTTTTGACAGAGGATTTGTAGACTACGCAGCAACTGGTGGCCGCTACACGTTCGTTCCACACCAGGCTTGAAAAAAAAAAGAGAAAAAAAAAAATCTCAACTAGCTGTTTAAAAGAAGCTGAGCTTCTCTCTCTCTCTCTCTCTCTCTCTCTCTCTCTCTCTCTCTGTGTGTGTGTGTGTGTGTGTGTGTGTGTGTGTGTGTGTGTGTGTGTGTGTGTGTGTGTGTGTCGCTCGCAAATCAAATTTCAGTAGATAAAAGGGTTAATATAGCATATAAAAGAACCCCAAACGAAGCACATGTCATGCTACAGAACCGTGTTCATTCAACTTATGTATGCCTGTCGTTTGCCTTTTAGTCTCCTTTAACCCCACCCTTCTCTCTCTCTCTCTCTCTCATTCTCTCTCTCTCTCTCTCTCTCTCTCTCTCTCTCTCTCTCTCTCTCTCTCTCTCTCTCTCTCTCTCACTCACACACACACACACACACACACACACACACACACACACACACACACACACACACACACACACACACACACACACACACACACACACACACACACACACACACACACACACACACACACACACACACAAAGCACACACACACACACACACACACACACACACACACACACACACACACAACACAACACAACACACACACACACACGCGCGCGCGCGCGCGCGCGCGTCTTTGAAGGGTAAGAAAAGAAAACAACTCTCTCGTCAGATAACGTCTGTACATACAAGCATTGAACAACAAGGTAAATAATGCAGTTTGAAGAACTTTAAGCTACAACATTAAACTGCTTTACCTCTGATAATTGAAAAACGATTCCTTTCGTTCTTCGTGTGGTGGACGAAATTGAAACATGATGCACAAAGAGAAGCGTTTAATACTGTTATTGACGATCTGTGCCTCGTCTTCAGCGGCGTCGAATTTGCGATACAAAATACCAAGGCCTCTGGTATAGGAAAGACAGTAAGAAAATAAAAGAAAGGAAAACAAGGAAAAAAGAGAAGGGCAGCCAGTCAAAACCATTAAAAGCAGAAAGAATATGGTTATGCCAACCCATAAAATAAATCATTGAAAACCACAGAACCTAAGGAGTGCAATGATGTTAAGTAACTTTGATGGTTTTCTTCTTGTATTGAATTATTAGCAATCAAAGCCAGAGTTTTTTTTTTCTTATTTCTCATTAGTAAATATCAAGCAGAATATTTTTTTTAATGATGAATCAATAGCAGGTAAGGTAAGGTAATGTTGCTTATAGCCCAGCCGACCGCAAAAGGCCATATCAGGGCTGTACACCGCGTTGTAGTCAACTCACAAGTCATTCACTCATACAACCCTTTAAAATACATCTAAAAACACACCTGAAATGTCGTTTAAAAAAAAAAAATCTTTCCACTGTAAAAATCTCAGAGTAGGTGAAAAATGGTAATCTCTTTCAAAAATGCAAAGATCACATTAGGTGGAACATCTCTGAACAAGAAGTGTTTCTGAGCGGAGAATTTGGTGTTCAAAAATCAGCACAAAACACAACCGGTTTTCCCTCTGTCCCGGCCGTCAATACGAGCTTTCCATACAATCTTTTATTTGTAAATACTCTGAGGAAACAGACTACTGTTAGTGTCTGGAACAGTTTCAGTTGTGTTTATCATAAAAATGGCATCATTAACAGGATTTAAATCGAAAAGTCTGAATTTTGTAGAATAAAAGCAAGCAAACAAACAAACAAAACAAACAAAAACAAACAAGTGCACAAAGTGAATAGATTACCAGTGGCATATGAAAAATATCCAGAATTACTTACTTCGTGGCAATCCTTAAGTTTTGTGGTTTTCATCAACAATTAGCAATTTTGCCAGTATCTCCGTCAACAACAACAAGATGATAGGAAAAAGGCGATTGTTTACGGGAGGTTGGCATCTTCTGTCATTTCGTATAATCGCAAGCCTGTATGGAACATCTTAGCATACGAAATACAAAATGAGAGCTACCTAACTTTTCTAATCATGTACGTCTTTTTTTATTTTCCTGTTTTTCTCCTAATTCGTGTGAAATCAAGAGATATTCAAGGTTTGACCGATGAAGATTCTCCGCCAAAATTGAATCGTGCAAAATGTTAATTTAGAGGAGCCGTGGTCATTCCGATCCAATACTACTGTAACTAAAAAGACCTATGAAAATGTATGACTTCGGTGTTTCACATTTTAAAGTTCACACACACACACACACACACACACACACACACACATATATATATATATATATATATATATATATATATATATATATATTTCATTGATTCATTCACACACACACACACACACACACACACACACACACACACACATATATATATATATATATATAAGAGATAGATAGATAGATAGATAGATAGATAGATAGATGTGTGTAGTATGTGTGTGTGTGTGTGTGTGTGTGTGTGTGTGTGTGTGTGTGTGTGTGTGTGTGTGAGAGAGAGAGAGAGAGAGAGAAACACTTTAAAATGTGGAGGGATTTGGCATATCTATCTCTCTCTCTCTCTCTCTCTCTCTCTCTCTCTCTATATATATATATATATATATATATATATATATATATATATATATATATATATGTGTGTGTGTGTGTGTGTGTGTGTGTGGGGTGGGTGGGTGTGTGTGGGTGTGGGGGGGGGGGGGCGGCAAATCCCTTTAGTTTCCTAACAGGAACTGGAGAAAACCTGAAAATCTGTAACAGGTGAAATGCCTCATTTTAAAAGACAAGCTTGTATTTTTTTTTTCGGGGGGGGGGGGGGGCATGAGAAAGTAATCCACTTCCAGAGAGTGTTCTGAGTTTTATTATTGTTCTTCCAATGTTGACGTCCATTAGACGCTCAAGTGACCACTGTTTCGTTCTATGAAGATCTTGTCAGGCTTGTCGTTTCCTGCCGATGAGACGCACTACCATATAGTTAAAATAAAAAACTCCCCCCAAAATTGGGTAGTCCCCCCCCCCCCCCCCCACACACACACACACACACACACCTGTTCAGAAAGTGTCTAAATAAAAGCAAATAAACAGGTGCACTCGATGAAAGGTAATAATCAAATTAAGTTCAAGTGATGGACTAAAGTTTTCTACAAATACAAATGTGAAAATACAAGAAAACACGACCTATTCAGGGTCGCAGACCTCTTCGTGTACATGTTCATGAAAATGGAATAAAGAAGGGCCAGGTGTTACTGTCGCTTTTACCTGCTTAAGTCCCACACCAAAATGATGAGTCCTTGAGACTTTTGGACAGCAACGTTTGAAACTTGATTTTATTTACAGGTTTTTTTTTTTGTCATCTGTGGATCTTTACCCCCAGTTGCTGGCCTCCAAGGACCGTCTTTTTAATATTTCCACATCTTAATTTTTTTTAACAAAGTTTAACCTACTGTTTTATGTCAAAATGCTTCCTTTTGTATTCACTGAAATCTCTTTTGTGCTTTTGGAGCCATTCTTCTTATAGGCAGGAGAATCTATCTGATCTAGGGGGTGTTTTCTTTCTGTTTTCTGAGGAAGTGATTGTCATCAGCAGGTAATGAGAATCAAGCAGAACACCTGATACGCTCTTTATAGACAAAAACAGCTGTTGTTTGCTGTCTTTTTTTTTATCTTCAAACAACTATTAACTCTGTTGTTTGCTGGTCTTTCTTATCTCCAAGCAAATATTAACTCTGAAGCGTACAGAGAGTGCAGTGAAGAAGCATTTATTTTTGTGTGTTCTCTTTTCTCTAAAAGCAATTCTATCTGTAGAATGTAATATTTTGATATTGAGATAGTCATTGAAGTTTACATTAGACTTTATATGGACATAATGAAGGCCGGGCATTACCATCGTTTTCAACTGTGTATGTAATATACATACCTATGAACGTCAGTACGAACGTATCTACGTATACACAAACACACGCGTGCGTGTGCACAGGCGCGCGCGCACACACTCACTCACACATACGTAAGCGCACACACACATATTCTCTTTTGCACACGCGCTCATAGACACACAATGGAAATCATGTGTAGGATCACATTTCTTTATTTCCTGCTCCTGTGTTCAATCGTTAACTTGCAACACTCATCTTCCTTTGTTTTTGTTGTTGTATTTCCCACACTGAAACATTTAGTTCAGCAGGCTGATCATATAACTGGGTGTCTGCTTCATCTTTTAATTCTGGCTGGTTACCCTACCTGCCTGTTGCTAATGTTTCACACTTGGTGTGCTTGTTTGTTTTGTTTTGCTTGCTTGATTTTTGTTCCTTCTTCAGTACTTGAAAGGGTTGCTTACTGCAGAGAGAGAGAGAGAGAACGGAATAAAAGCAGAGATGGATGATGTGGGGGGGGGGGGGGGGGGGAGTTAGGGGGTGAGTGAAGGAATGTACAGCTCAGGATGGGTGAAGAAGAACGAGTGAGTGGGCAATCTTGTGGCTGCAGGGTGGACAGATGAATGATGAACTGACGAATAAACAGACGAAGAATAAATCGTGTTTGGATGGAAAGCTGAAATGGG
>JADBJO010001442.1:227500-237500 GCA_016801955.1 Conus betulinus
GTGTGTGTGTGTGTGTGTGTGTGTGTGTGTGTGTGTGTGTGTGTGTGTGTGTGTGTGTGTGTGTGTGTGAAGTGATATTGTTATGGTGGTTTTTTTTATTCCATATTGTCAGTGTCTTTTTTGTGATTGATTGACATCATTGTTAATTTTGCTTGATGGAAACTTAAAAGGAAAGAGAAAGGAAGGGAACAAATTACATAATGAAAACTGAAAAAAAACAAAAAGAAAAGAAAAGAAATCGGACGGATTAAGAAAAACCGTCACTGACTTTTTCTCTGCTGATGAATTCTGTGAACCTAAACAATGCGCCTATCTCTGCTTACCTGCGACGGGTATTTTCGTCAATAAATAGTACTGTGGTGTTGCGGGGGAGGGGGGGGGGCGGGAAGGGGGGGGGTGAAGGGGGCTGGTCGGTATTCGTGGTCAGATGACGGATGAGGACTGTTTGTGTTCCCCTGCCCTCAAGAGTTACAGGAGGACACAATCAATTCCTGTAACACGGAATTGAGCATCGCCTCCGACGTAGACGGGGAAACTCTCAACAGGCATGCTGGGCAATTTACAGGCAAGACAGGTAGAAAAACGACCACATAGAAACAGCATCTTGCTGGTGGCCACACAAGCAAAACCATTCCCGAGAGAGAGAGAGAGAGAGAGAGAGAGAGAGAGAGAGGTACAGACAGTCAGACAGACTGACAGACTGACAGACAGAAAGGCAGACAGAGAAGCAGACACAGAGAAGCAGACAGAGAGAGAGAGTGGGGGGGGGGGGAGGGAAGGCTGGGTCTCAAGAGAGGAAGTAATTCGTTTTGCGTTTGCGTGATTAGTTTTGCTAATCCAGTGCTGTCCCTCTTCACACCAGACAAGACTGTAGAGAACACGTTATGGTCACTGTTTGTTTCAATCGGATGACTTTTGGGCCTCTGACTTCCTACCCCTGAGTCTCAACACGTCATTTGTCTGGTAGTTTCCACTGTTCTGTTTCTTTTCTCTGGCAGTCTCATCTCGACTGTCCTTGAAGGGTCATTTTACCCGGTTCTGACGATTTGGTTCCAGACTCCTCCAGTTTCAAGGCCAGTTCTGTCTCGTGCCGGCAATCCACTGGGAGCACACATAATACCAGAGGCAACCTTGGCAGACTCGCGCTGCTGCCGAGTCTCTTTCATGATGTTTCCCTGCTGTCCGGTCTGGTCTGTTGATAATGCACACAAGACACTAACGTCCACTAAGCCCCCTCATTGACGGCAGAAAATTGCTTAGTCGTGGAGCCAGCGTATATGAATGTAATCCTCCGAGCAATAAGAGAGGCGGAGGAGGAGGTGGGGGTGGGTGGGGGGGGGAGAAGATTAAGGGGGAGGGAGGAGGAGAGGTCATCAAGATGGCAGCCCTCATGACTTTGCCGATAGCCGATGATCTGGACACAAAACATTGGCCGGACATGGCCGTGAAGAGAAGATCAAACCTGTGATCGTTATGAGAGCAGGTCAACCCTTCAGTGATCAGTCCGCGCGCAAAAAGCATTCCAGTGCAGGTGAGATCGGGCAGGCGCCCAGACTACCCCCACCCCACCCCCACCCCCACCCCCGCCCTCCCCCAACTCCACCATCCCTCTCTTCCCAGGGAGAAAGTCCAGACTGACCCTCCAACTTTTTTTTTGCCCCAAGTCAATGCCTTCCTTCAAAATTCTGGTATCCGAGACGACAGAAGATGCTGATCAAAGCACGATGTAACTGAAATGGAGGGGAGAGGGGGAGGAGAGGGTGATTATGGACCTAGGCCATAGCTACAGCTCTACAGCACCCAGCCTTCAACAAGAAGGATGCGTACTAGCTGCTGCCCAGAACAGACCAGGTGAGCATTGTGAGATGAGGACAGGGCACTCCAGACTCTAACACCACACGTTCACAAAATTCCACATGGACGGGTCTTCAGTGTGCACTATGCGGTAAAGCCCCCAATCACTGTGGACCAATCCCTGCAGGACTGCCCCAGTGACTGTGGACCAATCCCTGCAGGACTGCCCCAGTGACTGTGGACCAATCCCTGCAGGACTGCCCCAGTGACTGTGGACCAATCCCTGCAGGACTGCCCCAGTGACTGTGGACCAATCCCTGCAGGACTCCCCAGTGACTGTGGACCGATCCCTGCAGGACTGTCCCAATGACTGTGGACCAATCCCAGCAGGACTGCCCCAATGATTGTGGACCAATCCCTGCAGGACTGCCCCAATGACTGTGGACCAATCCCTGCAGGACTGCCCCAGTGACTGTGAACCAGTCCCTGCAGGACTGTCCCACACATCAAAAGCTAAGACCAGAGACCTGGCCTGCTGACACATCGACGAGGCAGAAGCTCTATGGATCTCTGGAGGGCCTCCACCATACAGCAGCCTTCGTCAGTGCCTCTGGGTTTCTGTCTGAGTGTACGAAGAAGAAGAAGAAGGAAGAAGGAGGAGGAGAGGGAGGAGGAGGAGGAGGAGGAGGAGAAGGAGAAGAAGAGGAGGAGAAGAAGAAGGAGCAGGAGGAGGAGGTGGAGGAGAGGAAGAAGAAGAAGGAGGAGGAGGAAGACGAGAAGGAGGAGGAGAAGAAGGAGGAGGAGGAGAAGAAGGAGGAGGGGGAGGAGGGAGGAGAAGGACGAGGAGGAGGAGGGGAAGAAGGGGGAGGAGGAGGAGGAAGAGAAGAAGAAGAAACAGAAGAAGAAGAGAAGAAGAACAACAAGAAGAAGAACAAGAAGAAGAGGAGGATGAAGTACCGCTAACCTATTCCCAAATCAACCCCTGGTGAGTAGTTTGGGATACGGGCGAGAGAACCATATCATGGCTTGACCACATGCCCACTCCCCTCATCCTGTCACAAAGGGCGGGTAACTTTAGGCGTGTGCCAATATGAACCCCACATGGTTGTCTTTGGCATTTGGCACGTGCCCCCAATCACTTACAGGAAGTCACTGCAGATAAGCGTGGCTCATATTCAGTGGTCACCTCCCCTGAAATTCATGAGCAGTGTGCCTTGATTGATACGTTTGGTCACTTGGGACACTGAGTAGTCTAAATGCCAAAATCGATGACTCTGACACACCAAATTATCATGACCATGGACGTGGACTTTGGCATGAAGTCATCATGGACATGGACGTGGACTTTGACATGAAGTCATCCTGGGCATGATGTGAACTTTGACATGAATTCACCCTGGCCATGATGTGGACTTTGACATGAAGTCATTCTGGGCATGATGTGGACTTTGACATGAAGTCATCCTGGGCATGATGATGTGGACTTTGACATTAAGTCACCATAGACATGGACGTGGACTTTGACATGAAGTCACCATAGACATGGACGTGGACTTTGACATGAAGTCACCCTGGGCATGGACGTGGACTTTGACTTGAAGTCACCATAGGCATGGACGTGGACTTTGACTTGAAGTCACCCTAGACATGGACGTGGACTTTGACATGAAGTCACCATAGGCATAGACGTGGACTTTGACATGAAGTCACCATAGGCATAGACGTGGACTTTGACATTAAGTCACCCTAGACATGGACGTGGACTTTGACATGAAGTCATCATGGACATGGATGTGAGTTTTGACATGAAGTCACCCTAGACATGGACGTGGACTTTGACATGAAGTCACCCTAGACATGGACGTGGACTTTGACATGAAGTCATCATGGACATGGACGTGGACTTTGACATGAAAGTCATCATGGACATGGACGTGACTTTTGAAGTGAAGTCACCCTAGACATGGACGTGGACTTTGACATGAAGTCACCCTCGGCATGGACGTGGACTTTGAACATGAAGTCACCATGGACATGGACGTGGACTTTGACTTACAGTTATTACAGCGTCACCGAAGCTGTAACTCGCTGTGAAGTTTCATTGAAAATTTAAAAAGTAACAGTTCGGAGAAAAGTGTAACAGGTACAAGGCAGGCAGGCCTGCAATGTTCGTCAGTGGCTGCCAAATTCGTCTGTTAAATGTGACCACCTTTCAAATGTTTTGATGATGCGCAAATCATCCTTTTTTAAAATCAAGATCAAAACAGATCTTACTGACTCCCGCCTGTGGGTAGATGGGCAACGCTTACGTAACGCTGAATAACGAAAGGGGGCTTGTGAAATGTTGTTGTTGTTGTTGTTGTTGTGTTGCTGCTGCTGCTGTTGTTGTCATTGTTGTTGTTGTCACTGTTGTTGTTATTGTTGTCGTCGTCGTTGTTTCTTTGTTTCTGTATTTGGTTTTCCAAAAGTATCAGCCGAAAAGAGTCGCGCAAATGTATAGAAACAAACAAAACAAAACAAAACAAAACAAAACAAAACTCGCTCAAATATGCTGCGTCCGAAGGTTGGATTGAGGGTAAGAATAGAGAGAGTACGAAAGGTCGGGAGGGGGGACACGAACCACGAACTTGCGTTGTTTGAGAGTAATAATAGAGAGAGTACGAAAGGTCGGGAGGGGGGGACACGAACCACGAACTTGCGTGGTTTTTTTTTTTTTTTTTTTTTTTTATCTTCTTCACCAACCCACTTTCTTACCTACGCGTCCACTGCAAAACTACAACCCACCCACCAACCCATCAACCCACCACCAACCCACCAACCCAACCCACCAAACCAAACTGACCAAACAACATGCAAAATCTGCACGGACAGTCACGGAACAGAAACGACCAATCCTCGCGTCATACTGACGTCATGAGTGTCGATGATGTCACAGCACTCGGCCCTGGAGGTAATGATGTGGTTGGGGTTGTAGGCCAGGGCCCGGTAGGGCGAGGGAATGGCGTAGGACACGCAGAAGAAGCCTCGACACGCGTTGGTGGTCATCTGGAACGGCACGCAGTCTGGAATCTTGACCACCCGTGTGTGTGACCTGGCGGGGACAGACAGCAGTCACAGATCATCGGCCAGTCAATCAATCGATCCTTGCATGGGAATGAATCATGTGATATTTCTTCATTGATACGTAGCACTCGGACTATCGAACTGTCAATAAATTGATCGGTGGCTGGCTATGAATCTAGTTACTCCTTGATTCGTGTTGTTTCGAAAAGCATGGCAATTGATCACTTGCTCTGTCTCTGGCTCTCTCTCTGTTTGTCAGTCAGTAAGTCTGTCTGTCTGTCTGTCTGTCTGTCTGTCTGTCTGTCTCTCTCTCTCTCTCTCTCTCTCTCTCTCTCTCTCTCTCTCTAAAGATCTCTCTGCATGTCTCTCTAAGATGCTAGTGAGTGTGTGTGTGTGCATGTACACATGTGTGTGTGTGTGTGTGTGTGTGTGTGTGTGTGTGTGTGTGTGTGCGCGCGCGCCCGCGCGCGCGCGCGCGTGCGTGCTCCATGTGTGTATATAAGCATGCGCGTGTGTGTATGTAAGTATGTGTGTGTGTGTGTGCATTTCTGGATGTATGTGTAGGCGTACAAATTTGCTCACACTCATGCATGTATGTGTGTATGTGTATGCGTGCGTGCGTGCGTTTGTGTGTGTGTGTGTGTGTGTGTGTGTGTGTGTGTTTGCGCGCGCGCATGTGTGTGTGTGTGTGTGCGTGTGTGTGTGTGTGTGTGTGTGTGTGTGTGTGTGTGTGTAAGTAAGTATTCTTGTGAGCATGCGCGCACACACACTAAAACTGACCTGCACGCATCATGTGAACACATGCATGCAAATCTGCACATATGCTTGCAAGTGAATGTATGTGAATACGTCAGTACGTCTATGCGACTCTGATTGAGTTTTTTTGTTGTTGTTGTTGTTGTTGTTGTTGTCGTTGTTCTTGTTTTTCATTACCTCTTATTGATTCTGCTGTCTGTAGCTAGTTTCATTTATTCTGGTGACGATCGTTTCCCTTCGTCAAGTCAATTGCCGCTCTTCCGGCTGAAGAGTCAATCAAGCCACTTCACGTCAGCCATGATTTTGTACAAGTCTGCATCAGTATTCTAGTTGCGCTGCAGACAGTCGTCAACAATAAAGCTCCACCCCGAACTGATCTGAACCTCACTAAGTTCATTAGTATTATCATGAAGTCGCCTGCCCCTGTCTCTCCATGACAGAAGCACCGCTGTTTTGATATAACGTGACGAAGAAATTTGTAGAATCCCACAGCGCGCACGCGCAAGCACACACACACACACACACACACACACACACACACACACACACACACACACAACACACACAAACACACACATATACGAACACACACACACACACACACACACACACACACACACACACACACACACACACGCACGCACGCACAAAGGCGCGCGCGCGCGCGCACATGTACACACTCGCCCCCCCTCTCTCTCTCTCTCTCTCTCTCTCTCTCACACACACACACACACACACACACACACACACAAACACACACACAAATACGAACACACACACACACACACACACACACTGTCTTTTTCACTTTTTCACGCAACAAAGGCGCGCGCGCACATGACAGACAGATATCTCTCTCGAGTATCTCTCTCTTCTCTCTTAGTCTCACACACAACACACACACACACACACACACACGCGCTTTGTCGTCTGTCTCAGTCTCTGTCTTTTTCTCTAGTTCCAACGTGCGCGCGCACAGACAGACAGATATACAGGCGAGTATAAAGCTTATGGTTCTGTAAATAGTGTATAAACTGATATCACACGCGCTTTGGCGTGTTTTTTGGTAAGTTTGTATTCTTAAATCACGAGCACTATCAGAACAAAATCGGATTCACTGTATTCGTTTAAAAGCTAGAAGCTGTTTAAATGCAATCAAGTAGCATAATTAGAAGCAAAATATAACGAGCACTTATTAACAAGTGTGATAACGGTTTTTCTTATTATTATATTGTACCTACCTGTTAGAATACATAGAAATCTTCAAATAATAAAATCGTCTTTTTAAAACGTTAAAACGGGTTCAAATGAAATTAAGCTGTAGATCTTTGGTAATTAATCACACTTTAAAATAATAAACTTCATAAGTAATGAAGATATAATATATGTGATCAAAAAGAGGATTTAATGGAACATTATTTATATCACTATGGGTTTCTGGACTGATCTAGAACACATCCTCAGACACCATTGCATAAACACCGATAGAAATTCTTTTAATAGTGAATCAATCCTTTTGGTTACAGAAGAGCAAAGTGAAACAGATGCGCTACCTGACCTGATAATTTACTTGTAAATTTTTCACATGTAAGTAGAGAATTAACTAGACTTAAGCCAGATGTTCAGAACTGGGTGTCGGGCAGAAATCAGAAAAAGAGAGCTAGTAATTAGAAGTGAAATACTCTCATTGAAAAAGCTGCACGTAAACCTCCATTGAAGAAAACTCGAATAGCTTTCAGGTCATTATTTTTTTTAAGTGTGCTTTTGATAAACTTACCCAAGAAATGCCAGAAAAAACCGTATTTCATTGTCCAGTCAGTACTGAACTTCCTGAGATGGGTTGGCAATAACCTGTCTGTTGTTTTTGGTGATGTTCGCATTAGAGGTATGTGCGAAATTCACCGAAGACAAATACAGAGCCAGAAGTCTTTATATCTATGATGAATCTTAAAGAAATGTTAGCGAACCGCCAAGAGAAACGTGGACAAACGAGTCACAGGACAAAGCACGACGCGTTTCGACCTCTCAGGTCTTTTTTCAGGCAAGACACAAACAAATAGGACGATGAAAATGAACGAATTTGTCACTTAGCTTAGATCTCTTAAGCGCCAGGTAGACAGGTGTGTTGAACACAGTTTCAGAAATACAGTTTCAGAAAATGAAGTCTGCATCCCATCTCAACTTTTCTGAAACAATGCATCCGACTGCAAATCACCCCTCGCGGCTTTTCTCACTTTCTCTCACACCCCATCCGATTTTGATAATACTGCTCTTACCTCTACTACTACTACAAGGATTCTGTTCCAAGCCATTCAACGCCTGCCTACCTTGCGCTAAGAGAGATCGAACCTAAGTGAAAAAAAAAAAATCGTTCATTTTCATTGTCCTATTTGTTTGTGTCTTGCCTGAAGAAGACCTAGGAGGTCGAAACGCGTCGTCGTGTTTTGTCTTGTAACTCGTTTTGTCCACGTTTCTCTTGGCGGTTCGTCGACATTTATTTAAGATTTGTATAGATTTCTGCCTGCAGTCGTCTCACTTTGCAACAAGAAGATGTTTGTTGTGTGACGATTGCCTTTGAAAGCAAAGCGGAAAATCTATAAGGAAAGATCCCGTACAGCGATTTGCTCCATGTTTAGTGCCTGTTGTGATACTACGGTTACCCCAATACCACAGCGAGACCGTATTCAGCCAAAGACAATTTTAGTGTCTCTGGAAATTAGCATATAGATTTAACAGGATCAATTATTGTTATACTTCTTGAGTCTGTCTGTAGTGTGCGCGCGCGCGCGCGCGCGCGCGTGTGTGTGTGTGTGTGTGTGTGTGTGTGTGTGTGTGTGTGTGTGTGTGTCTGTTGTGTGATTGTGTATTATATCTGTGTGTGTGTGTGTGTGTGTGTGTGTGTGTGTGTGTGTGTGTGTGCGTGCGTGTGTGCGTGCATGCATGTGCGTGGGTGGGTGGGATGGTGGTGGAAACAAGGGGTATCAAGGGGGTCGGGTGATTAGCCCTGATCAACGAAGAAAGACGTAGCGAGTTGAGGTCCACGGTGAACGCCCTGTGTGGACGTCCACTGAGAGTAACTACCTCCACGGAGCAGCTAATGAAGCCGAGCTACAAAGACCGTGGGCAGGGTTCAGCGGCCGTCCTGAGCTACTGATGAACCATGTCTGGCCAAGAAAAAAGAAGAAGAGATGATGAAATAACCGTCGTCGTTATGATGAAGGGACCGCCAATTAACTGAAAATGAATGAATTTTTACCTTCATAAAGATACGCTTGCATGGGCGTGCGAGTTATATCCCCCCCCCCCCCCCCCCCCCCCCCCCCCCCCCCCCCCCCCCCCCCTCTTCTCCCTTCCCCCTTCCCCCCAACCAGGCACCGACATACATTAGCCTATGTCCATAATCACACCTTCCCCCTTTCCTGCTGCACACACACACACACACACACACACACACACGCTCGTGCGCGCCACACGTACATACACACACAAGCGCGCGTGCGCACTTCCCATACACACTTAAACACACACATACACATGCACTCACACACACGCACACACGCGTACACACATACACACACACGCGCGCGCGTACACACACACACACACACACACACACACACACACACACACACACACACACACACACGCACGCGCGCGCACACACACACACACACACACACACACACACACACACACACACAAACATTGGGTCATCATAGGAAACCGATTAGAGGAGACAATGCAATTCTGCTGATTTTTTTAAAATTGTATACATTGGTGTCTCTATTGATCCAACACAGCAAGGACATCCTGTTAATTGTCAAGACACTGGGCTCGAAAAAGTCACACACACACACACACACACACACACACACACACACACACACACACACACACAGGAGAGAATCGAGGGGGGGGGGCAGACAGTCAGACACTGAGTCACAGAGAGTAAAAGAGAGAGACAAACGAACAGACAGACAGACAGACAGACAGACAGGAGACACATAGAAAGAGAAAGAGAGAGAGAGATATAAAAACGGAGAGAGAGAGAGAGAGAGAGAGAGAGAGACGGGAGACGAGAGACAGATAGTCTGACTGACAGGCAGACACAGAAACAGAAAAACAGAAGTAATGGCCTGTTTGCAGGAGGAGGAAAAAAAACAAACGGCAAATTTGTCTGATATGCAGTAGAAGCCGTTGCTGTTATATGCTTCTGTCACGAACTGTCTGTCTGCGTGTTTGTGTGCATGCAAGGATGAGTCAATCTGTACGGAGAAATTGCGTCCGCAAGAAGCACCAAATACAATGAATGACTCTCGCACTCAAAAAAAAAAAAAAAAAAAGAGAACGGACACCACTGCGATTTGGCAGCACGCACAACAGACAA
>JADBJO010001442.1:245000-250000 GCA_016801955.1 Conus betulinus
CATAACTTCAAAAGCAAAAGAAAGACCTGAGCTCCGCAACGATACAATGTGAACCAGTCCGTTGACTACAATAAGCGACGCCCGGAAATCTGCAAGGAAGGTAATCTGGCCTTCAACGAGAGTGACCCCGCCGTTTTCACAGGAGAAATGACACGGTGGGCATGCCCAAAGCAATT
The DNA here is from genome assembly GCA_016801955.1 of Conus betulinus. Taxonomy (NCBI): domain Eukaryota; kingdom Metazoa; phylum Mollusca; class Gastropoda; order Neogastropoda; family Conidae; genus Conus; species Conus betulinus. Next base: position 245,177 of record JADBJO010001442.1, read on the forward strand.
TGGCCCCCATCAGTTAGCGTATTAAAAAAGAGATTAAAAAAACACCAACAAGCTTGTTTCCAGCTCTCTCTGCTCTCTTCAGGGTGTTCATTTTGGGCACGCTACCGGTGTTATATATATTGTGTGTGTGTAAGCGTGAGTTCTGCATGTGTTTCACGCGGCCTGTATCTTTTTACAATTTTGATTTTTTTGGGGGGTGCGTTTCAGGGAGGGTGTGTTAAGGAATGGTGTGTGTTGACAAGAATTTCCATTTGTGCCTGCAATTGTTTATGATCTCAACTTTTGAATTCAGAGTTGCTAGATGAGGTTTGCATAATATCAGCCACTTTTCTGTAGAACATAGGTTGCATTTTTTTAGAGATATTGTTGTATGGTGCTGCTCTTTTATAATTTTCCATGATATATTATAGTCTATTTTTTTATCTTTAAGTTTCCAAATGTGTTTGCTTAGTTCTGTTTGGTTTTTATATTTTTCATTTTTGAAGGACTGTTTATGGTTTGCATATCTAGTTTTGAAATGGTTTGCAGTAATCCCCTATGTATGTTTCTTTGTCACTATCAGTTGTTACTGTGGCTTGGTATACAATATTATTGTAAAGGCATTTATTATTCAGGGGGCATTGATCTTTTTTTGTGCAGTTACAAGATGTCCTTTTGTTACCCTTTTTGGCTGTGTTGCCTTTAGTTTGTTAGATGAGTCAATTATGTTTTTGAGGTTGGGCATACATGAATATGATAGCTTCACCATACAACAATATCTCTAAAAAAATTGCAACCTATGTTCTACAGAAAAGTGGCTGATATTATGCAAACCTCATCTAGCAACTCTGAAATTCAAAAGTTGAGATCATAAACAATTGCAGGCACAAATGGAAATTCTTGTCAACACACCATTCCTTAACACACCCTCCCTGAACGCACCCCCCCCCAAAAAATCAAAATTGTAAAAAGATACAGGCCGCGTGAAACACATGCAGAACTCACGCTTACACACACACAATATATATATACACCGGTAGCGTGCCCAAAATGAACACCCTGAAGAGAGCAGAGAGCTGGAAACAAGCTTGTTGGTGTTTTTTTAATCTCTTTTTTTAATCACATTTTTAAACTTATGTGTCGCTCCCTTCCCGGTTGAGCGTTTTTGGAGTTCTCGCTGGCTCTCTAGTTTTATTTGTAATATATATACACATATATAAATCACTATAGCAGTAAATCACTATAGCACTGTCTCCCCTTTTGGTGGTAGAAATTTTGCATGTAAGAGAAAAGAGAAATAAAATGCTGCTCTCTCCCTGGCGGGGAAATGAATCCGGGTCGCCCGCGTGACAGGCGAGGATACTAACCACTATACCACCAAGGAGTTTACAGAATTTGATTACACTTAAGTTTATAAACCGTTATTGCTTACACTGTACATCACAAAACTATCATTTATAGCTGTTATTAACGGCTATTCTGGTAAAACAAAACATCGGGCATCATCCGTGACCCATAATGAACATATCTACAAATTTTCAGAAAGATCGGTCCATCAGTTTTGTCTGGAGCGAGTGGGACACATTTTGACCACGGACACACACACAGACATCATTTCTTCGTTCCCATTCTAAAGTACTCCCTGTTCTGTAAGAACAGAGAGTACAAAAAGGTGACTGTATTTGCAATCGAAAGCACATGCGTTATCTTTCACTTATCTTTTTTTTTTTTTTCGGAACTGGTTTATTTTACCTCATCAGTCAGATTAACAGTTTAATCAGAGGGGGGAGAAAATGTCAAAACATCGGTGTGTGTGAAACGGCGCGCCTGTAACGCAGACACACTGTGTGACAAACGGTTCAGCTCTATCTATTATCATCGATCGATTCCGATTTACATGTATCAGGCTTCATGTGTCGTTCGTTTATCAAATGACACGCATGCACAAACTGCATAACGATCTTGACCCCCTAAACTGAGAAAAGGAAAACTATTTGCAAGGGAAAGGCAGGCGTTGTCTTCTCCTGATTCTTCTTTTCTGGAAGATGCCGTATTCTGCACGCTACGTGAACACAGAAGGTATGTATGTGTTACTACTAAATTTGCACTGTTGATAGAACGTGAGACGCCCCTGGACAGTCTTTTTATGTGAACAGCATGTGTTGAATATTGCTGACGAGAGTTTCATGACATAACTGGTATCTTGACAGATGACTTTTTTTTATATCGAGTATCTTATGGGCGCTGTTCTGTGCACCAAACTTGGGAAGGAGGGAATATCTTGGAAACCTATTTTCAAATGTTTTAAGACTTGTTTCAAACACTTCTGATTTACACGGCTTGAAAACAGTAAAAAAAAAAAAAAAAAAAAATACAGCGAAACAATTAACATGAAAAGAAACGGAATGCACGGAATACTACTTAACTGAGTATGTTTGCATCAAAGGTATGGTAATGTCGCTTACAGCCCAGCCGCAAAGGGCCATATCAGGGCTGTCACTACGCTGAAGTCAACTCACAGGTCATCATTCACACAACCCTTTAAAAATCATTTTCTAAAAACACGCCCGAAATGTTGTTTAAAATCTGTCCACTGTAAAATCTCAGATCAGATGAAAAATGTTAATCTCAAAGATTCAAAAAATCACATCAGGTGGAGCCTCTCTGAACAAGGTTTTCATGGAATCTGCTGCAAATGTTTACGTCTCACATCATGCAAGTCCCAACACTTTGAAAGAATATGTTTCATTGTGAATGGTACATGACACGGATGCACCACAGAGCTTCTTCACTCTTTAAAAGGTACGAATGAGTAAAATACGAATGGCCAGTGTGCAGCCGGCATAAAACCGTTTTTCTTCCTTGCGACCACCAGAGATAGATGAGAGGAACGCTTTTAGATTTGGACGGATCTGGAAAAGAGTTTATCTGTCTGTGTATTTCAGTCCTCCTGCCAGAGGTCTCTGACTTAATCATTAACTTTCGATTTAAGATCTGAGTAGGGGATAGATATGTAAGACAGTTTCCTTGTTGTGGCATTCGTGGCCAAACTATCAGCCATTTCATTCCCTCCAATGCCAACATGACCGCGAACCTAAGCCAGAACAATGTTGTGACCTCCCACCTTCAACGAGATCAAACGTTTTTTTTTTTTTTTTTTTTCTAAGTGTAAAAGTTCAGGATGATGGAGGTTAGCATCAAACCTTTCTCAACCATCACAGAGTGCAAAGAAGGATGGAACCATACTCTCTGACAAAGACTACCGATAAACCTTAGGACCACAAATACAGAGTAGTCCAGTCGTGTTCACGAAGCCCTCCCTTTCCACCCTAGCTGTTGTGTACAGTATTAACATGCTGACCAGAGGCTAGCAAGTGGTGTGAGAGTGGACATCCCTGCCAATCCATCATGTATAGCTGTTTGTCCTTATTCTGGGTCGTTACTGAAACTGATTGGAAGAAAAAATTAAATTGTGCAATAGTTGCTGATGGTAATCCTTACGAGTGAACAGCATCTATCTCTCTAAAGGATCCGTTTGTTCATCCATTTCATCTCTCTCTCTCTCTCTCTCTCTCTCTCTCTCTCTCTCTCTCTCTCTCTCTCTCTCTCTCTCTCTCTCTCTCTCTCTCTCTCTCTCAACTGCCATCACCTCATCTCTCTTCTCTTTCTCTCCTCTCTCTTATCCCACACCCACCCCTTACCTTCACATCGCCTTCTATCCCCTCTCCCTCCTTTACCCCAATCACCAATCCCCCAGGAAGACATAGCAGCAAAGGGAGTTGAACACAGCAGTGTGACGGTGACTACGGAGAAGACAGAAACAACACCAGAGCCTCCCCAGTGTGAGCGACCATTAGCCGTCCGTGCTGAGCTCCTTGTTCACATGCAGTGTGTGGGGCATAGCTTAACGAGACAGAGCGACACTGGCTGGGTTACCCTGGGTGTCAGTGGTCAGACACTGGGGGAGGGGGGGGGGGGGGGGGGGGGATCATCAATTAGGGGATCTTTCTTTCTTACATGCCTGAGCCATGCGCGGGGGACAGGTAATGATACGTACACCAATGTCGAAATGTGTACATGCACACACAGGTGTGTGTGTGTGTGTGTGTGTGTGTGTGTGTGTGTGTGTGTGTGTGTGTGTGTGTGTGTGTGTGTGTGATCATTTGTGAGAAACGAATGTTCAGAAGATAACACAGTTGCGATGCATCTGTGACAACAGCAAAAACAACATTACAACACCGAACACAACAACTAACACCACACACACACACACACACACACACACACACACACACACACACACACACACACACACACATGGCGTTTCTGGTGTGTATATCATATTCTACATCCTATGTTATAAGTATGTTATATATGTACATGAAGTGTGAGTGTAAAGATGGCGGGACGGGAAAATTGGGGGAGGGGAGTGTAGAGAGAAAGGGATGGGAGAGAAGGGAAGTGTGGGCAAAGAGCTCGCATAATTCAAACTAAAAGAAAAAGTCAGATGTGTGAGTTGAGTCCATCAGAGATTGTGTGCCAAGGCGAGATGATCCATAATTTCATGAAACAAAAAAAAATGCGCAGTATTATTGTTATTGTCTTCACTTGGATTTATAGTTTTTTCACACTTAATAATGTTAGATTTTCGGCGCAAGGAAATAAACAAATAAACTGAAAAAAAAAACCTATTTTTATTCAAAATGGAAAAGGAAATGGATTATTTTGGGCCTTCGGACGGTCTGTACAAAAATAATGAATGATAACAGTGCAGCTGCAGGATCACCAATAATGAACTGATCACGTCTACGGATGTCTTCTAACTTGAGAACTGGGTAACACTTT
>JADBJO010001442.1:252500-260000 GCA_016801955.1 Conus betulinus
GCAGCGAATGCTTTTTTAACGGGTGCAACAGTTTCTTTTCTTTTGAATTTTGAAGTATGTGAATTTCAGAATAGGAGCATGTCATATCTTTCTTCTCGTCCTGGTTTTTTTTCTGTTTCTCTTTGTTTTCTGTCTTTCTTTCTTTCTTCCTAGCGTCTTTTTTTTTTTTTTTAGTTCGTTCTTAAACTTTGTTCGTCCTCACCTGGTCTTGTGCATCAGTGTTTCTTTCTTTTTGCCTTTCTTCCTTCTCCCTAGAGAGGAGAGAAGTGCGTTCCCACATATTTCTCTTTCTCTTTCTTTTCCTTTCTCCTTCCATCCTTCAAGGTTAAAACAAGATACAAACAAAGCATTCTGGACTAAAAATGAACTAATGTGCTGCGTATATAGGCATTTATGCACATGAAGAATGAACGGAAGACAGCCGATCCAGGTCTGCATTGGCACGAGATGTGGTAATGATTCCTTTAAAAGAAAAAAAAAAAAAGGTGTTATCGATGAGACTGGAAAAAAAAAAATAGAGATAGAGGAAACACGTGCGGGTCTTTGAATGAATACTTTCGCTGCAATGGCAAAGGCAACTCCTGCTTTTCGAAGGTTCTGTGAATGAAGACCCTGCTTCGATTAAATACCAACATCTTTCTCCATTCTCTTGCGGAGTCCCAGCCACACAGAGGAGGGGGTTGACTCTGTTACAGTGTGGAGTCTGAATTTGCTTGGGGGGGGGGGGGGGGGGGGGGGGGGGGTTCACAGCAGATGCTTCACAATGTCGGTCTGTATATAATCAAAACAACGGTACCTGAACAACAGAAAAAAAAAAATTCATAGATCGCTATCAAACTATCTGGTCTCTTCACAGTTTGTTTGTTTTTTAATTTAGAAATCAACGAAAAAGTAGGGTAACTCTTGCTTCCATGATAAAATAAGCAGACGCCCATAATTCCAAAACGAATCATGGTTATGACACCGAATCGCCTGGCAGAAACGACAACACGGAGCACACGGAACAAATAAAGAGATCCCCTTTTTCCTGATTTTACTGGAGGCCTCTGGGATCACATAGGATCTGTTTGTGCGTCATTCACTGACTAGGCCTCACGGGGAGCGATTTTTTTTAAAACAAAACTTCCAAATATGAAATAAAACGTGTTTATCTGAACCTCGCAACACTGCAACGTAAACGTGACCCAGTTTGTAAACAATAAACGATGTTTGGAAATCTGCAAGGGAGAACATCCGTGTCAGAGCTAGCGTTCAGCGAGAGTGACCCCGCCGTTTTGACAGGACAAATGACACCGGCGGGGCATGCCCAAAGCCATTTTGCCTTATCAGTGAGATTGACAGTTCAACCACAGAGAGAAAATGGCAAAGCACAGGTGTGAAACGGGCCGCCTGTACTGCAGACAAATAATATGCCGATCGTCAGTGTGGCATGCTGTTCAATTCAAATGTGTGACCCTAGATCAAACTGCGTGGCCCATAAACCGAAAAAAAGTGACTATTTGAAATGGAAAGACATACATTATCTTCCCCTATTTTTTTTTCCAAAACAGGTCTCTTTTTTCCCCAGTGAGGGACCATAGAGTGACATGTGACAAGAACAGAGATTAGAGGAAGCAAACAATCAAAAAAAATGCTGTGCAGTATTGTTGTTGTTGTTGTTTCCCTTTGGTCTAGAATTTTTATTCACCCTTAATGATTTTAGAAGTTTGGCGTAAATTAAGAAACAAACACACAGAAAAATAGTTGTAGTAAAAATGGGAAAGGAAGGGGATTAGTCTTGGCCTTGGGATAATTTGGGGAAAATAATAAACAATAACAGTCTCGTACAGGAGCAAAAAGAATCAGAGGCCAAATCCCTTACATACTGAATTGATCATACCTACAGATGTCTTCAACTTTAGAACTGGACATCGCTTTTTGCAATGTGTATAATTTTTGTTGTGTAGTATAGAAACATCAATAATAGATTCTTGATTATTTAGTTATGCAGATCAACTGAGCAATTATTTTTTCCCCACGTGAGGTTGAACTGTTGAACGTGAATATAAGATTCCGATGTAACTATACAGCAAGGGAAAAGGATGGATATTTCATTAAGAAATGGACACAGTCTCTTACCTCCCCTGTACCTCTCTTATTCCCCTCCCTCCCCTTCCCTGTTCAGACAACAAAGACAATCACTGCTCACCCACCCACCAGCCAATACAATGTACTCGTGCGTGTGTACAAATAGCTGAATTGATTACACAAAGGCGAAGGTGTGTTGTGTATGTAGGTAAAGTAGTCACGCATGGACGAAGTTATGTTGAACATTTTGCCTGTAGCAGTCACACAAAAGCAAATACATTCAGAATACATAGCTGTGGCGTGCAGCCACATAATGGCGAGAGTGGTTTGTAAACATTTCTGTAGCGGTCACACAAAGTCGAATTTATGTTATATGTAACCATGAAAATGTGTGTTTAGTTGTAACAGCCTCAGAAACATGAAAATGTTTTTTAAAAATTTTAATAATGAATGCTTATATAGCGCCTATTCTCGCCTAGGGACCAAGCTCTAAGCGCTTTACAATCCACACTCATTTACATAACCGGCTGCCTACCTGGGTAGTGCTGACTGAAGAGCTGCCGGCTGGCGCTTCATTCAGTCGTTTCTCGTGTCATCCAGTCAATATCGTTCACTCAGTATCCTTACTTCCTTCATTCTTTTAATTTCCGAAGCAGGGTGCTGCTATGTGTAACGTGTCATCCATACCAACGGCCACACTGGCCTTCTCTTCTGAAAGTTGGGGATGGGATTTGACGTGTGTGCAAGATGTTATGCGTGCGTTCACACACGGAACCTCGGTTTATAGTCTCATTCGAAGGACCGTATGGGAAATGGAGTCAGAACCAATGTTAACTCTGAGGGGAAAATCCTCCTGTACCGAAACTGCCCGGCGGAGATTCGAACCCGCGACCCCAGGATCACGAGTCCGGCGCTCTACCAACTGAGTTATTCCAGCCCCCTTGTACAGCTGTAACAGCCATAGTGACACTCCCACTCTAGAGCTGCAAAATCAAACAATTCAAAACTTATGCAGAGCCATCCACACGTCAACAACTTTCAAACAAACAGAACTCACCCACACACAAAAAACAACGCTTTGAACTGAGACCAAAAAAAAAAAAAAAAAAACAACAAAGTCTCAGGGTGAAAAAAAAATATTTAAATTGTTTCACTGCGGTCTCTTTTTTTTTTTTTTTTTTTTTTTTTAAATCTCCAGCAAAACAACAGGGAATTGACATCTTTGATGTGTGTGTGAAGTTTTTCTCGTGCAGTGGATGGTAGAGATATGTTTGATGGAGTTTGTTGATTCCTTACAAACCATCCACAAGGGAGTTTGTGGTGTTTGAAAAAAACAACAGGACAGAACAGAGAGAGAGAGAGAGAGAGAGAGAGAGAGAGAGAGAGAGAGAGAGAGAGAGAGAGAGAATGACATCTTTGATGTGTGTGAAGTTTTTCTCGTGCAGTGGATGGTAGAGATATGTTTGATGGAGTTTGCTTGATTCCTTACAAAACCATCCACAAGGGAGTTTGTGGTGTTTGAAAACAACAGGAGAGAGAGAGAGAGAGAGAGAGAGAGAGAGAGAGAGAGAGGAGAGAGAGAGGAGAGAGAGAGAGAGAGAGAGGGAGAGAGAGAGAGAGAGAGAGATGACATCTTTGATGTGTGTGAAGTTTTTCTCCTTACATAGAGATATGTTTGATGGAGATTGAACGATTTACAAACCATCCACAAGGGAGTTTGTGGTGTTGAAAAACAACAGGACAACAGAGAGAGAGAGAGAGAGAGAGACGAGAGAGAGGAGAAGAGAGAGAGGAGAGAGAGAGAGAGAGAAGAGAGAGAATCATCTTTGATGTGTAGTGAAGTTTTTCTCGTGCAGTGGATGGTAGAGATATGTTTGATGGAGTGATTCCTTACATGAAACAAGACAAGGGAGTTTGTGGTGTTTGAAAACAACAGGGACAGAGACAGAGAGAGAGAGAAGACAGAGAAGACAGAGAGAGAGAGAGAGGGGAGAGAGAGAGAGAAGAGATCACTTAATGAAACAAGAGGCAAACGTTACCCATGTACCATGAAGCAAAGACAGGCAAGAAGACGGTAAATGAGGAGAAGAAGTAAAGAATAGATCAATAAGTAACGATACAATGAGGACGACGGAAAAAAGACTGATAATAATCAAGAAGAAGAAGAAGAAGAAGAAGAAGAAGAAGAAGAAGAACGAAGAAGAAGAAGAAGAAGAAGAAGAGGAAGAAGAAGAAGAGCATGATCAAGAGCAGGAACAAGAAGAACAAGAACAGCAACACACAAAGAAACTAGAAGAAGAGATGAAGAAGAAGGTAAGGTAAGGTAAGGTATTGTTGCTTATAGCCCCGCCGACCGCGATGGGGCATATCAGGGCTGTCGCCACGTTAAGGTCAACTCACAAATCGTTCATTCCCACAACTCTTTCAAATACATCTAAAAACCCACCCGAATTTTGGTTTAAAAAAAAAAAAAAAAAAAACTTTCCACTGTACAATCTCAGATCCGATGAAAACTGCTAATCTCTTTCAAGCACTACAAATATCGCCTCAGGCGGGACATCTCCGAACAAGGTTTTCATGGAATCTGCTGTAAATGTTTGTGTCTCGCATCATGCCGAGTCCCAACACTCCAAAAGAATATGAGGAAGATGTCGATCATGGTGGTAACACTGACGACGATGATAAGAAGGCAGGGGGAAAAAAAAAAAAATAGAAAAAAAAAAAAAGAACAACATCATCATATCAACAACAACAGCAACAACAACAACAACAACAACAGCCAGGGTAAGAACGAGACCAAAACGACGACGACGGAGACAATGAAGAAGAACAGGCTGAAGTGATTCGTTGCAACCTACACCACACTGACAGCCTGGACGCTCCAGAACACAGACGTGACGGGATCTTGCCCTGACCTATTAGTAAAGCGGGAAGAACGAGAAAGAGAGAGGAGGGTGGAAGAGAGAGAGAGAGAGAGAGAGAGAGAGAGAGAGAGAGAGAGAGAGAGACAGACAGACAGACAGACAGACAGACAGAGAGAGTGTGTGTGTGTGTGTGTGTGTGTGTGTGTGTGTGTGTGTGTGTGTGTGTGTGCGCGTGCGTGTGTGTGCGCGTGTGCGCACGTGAGAGAAAGAGAGACAGAAGAGAGAGAGAGGCAGACAGACAGACAGACAGACAGACAGAGAATGTGTGTGTGTGTGTGTGTGTGTGTGTGTGTGTGTGTGTGTGTGTGTGTGCGTGTGTGTGTGTGTGTGTGTGTGTGTGTGTGTGTGTGTGTGTGTGTGTGTGTGTGTGTGTGTGACGCACATCTCACAGACTGAGGTTCAGGAAACTTCATTATCTCTTAACTTTGAATGACGGAGAAACCCCCATTTCAAACGGACGCCCAATTGCCTCGCAAATACATTTCAACAGGAAACAGGTCACAGTATTTCCATGCAGACATTAAATAAGAGACACATGGACCTGTAAATCAAATAGGAATTAAGTAGCAATAATGAAGCCCAATAGATACAACGTTTTCATTACTTAAAGGAATTCGTAAGATCCAGGGCAAATTATGTCCCCTTTCCCCTCCCAATTCCGCCTTTTTTTTCTCTCTTTCTGCGTTTATTTTGCTTTTCATATCCATTACCAACAACGGCTCGTTCCCAGAGAGAGAGAGAGAGAGAGAGAGAGAGAGAGAGAGAGAGAGAGAGAGAGAGAGAGAATCCTTTTGGGGAGCTGCTAATGCATTTTCAACGGGGATGTTTTCAACAGTTTTCTTTTCCCTTTAAATCAAAAATTATGTGTTGTGCTTTCACTCGTGAATTTTCGGAATAAAGTGCATGTCGTATCCTTGTTCTTGTTCCGGCTTATTTTTCTGTTTCTCACTCTTTCTGACTTTCTGTCTTCCGAGCGTTTTTTTTGTTTGTTTGTTTGTTTGTTTTTTTTTTTTTTGGTTTTTTTTTTTTCTCCCTTTCCATCTTAACTTCCTAACCTGGTTTTGTGCATCAGTGCTCCTTTCTTTTTTTGCCTTTTCTTCCTTCTCGCTAGAGAGGAGGAAGTGTGTTCCCGCATTTTGTCCTTCTCTGTTTTTCCTTTTCTTTCGTTTCCTTTCTCCGTCCATCGTCCAAGGTTAAGACAAGAAACAAGCCAAGCGAAACAGTTTCTGACTAGAAGGAGTTAATGCGCTGCATTTTTCAGGCGTTCATACGCATGAGGAATGGGGGGAACATGGCCGATCCAGGTCATGAATCGTCACGAAGTGTGGTAAGGATTCCTTGAAAGAAAGATGTCAGGGATGAGACAGAGGAAAGAAGAGATGGGCGGAAGGAGAGATGGAAGGAGGAGAGATGGCTGGAAGGGAAGAGGGAGAGATGGAAGGAAGGAGAGAAGGAGAGATGGGGGGGGAGGAGAGGTGGAGGGAATGAGAGATGGAGGGAAGGAGAGATGGAGGGAAGGAGAAGTGGAAGGAGGAAGGAGAGATGGGGAGGAGAGATGGAGAGGAGGAGAGATGGAGGGAAGGAGAGATAGAGGGAAGGAGAGATGGGGGAGAGGAGAGATGGAAGGAAAGAGAGATGAAGGGAAGGAGAAATGGAAGGAAGGAAAGATGGAAGGAAGGAGAAATGGAGAAGGAATAGAGGGAAGGAGAGATGGAGGGAAGGAGAGATGGAGGGAAGGGGAAATTGAAGAAAGGTGAGACGGAAGGGGAAATTGAAGAAGGTGGAGGGAAGGAGAGATGGAAGGAATGAGAGATGGAAGAATGAGGAGATGGGAGAAAGGAGATATGGAGGGGGAAGGAGAGATGGAAGGAAAAGAGAGATGGAAGGAAGGAGAGATGGAAAGGAGATGGAGGGGAGGGAGGATGGAAGGAAGGAAAGAGAGATGGAAGGAAGGAGAGATGTTGGACAGGAGAGATGGATGGAAGGTGAGATGGAAGGAAGGAGATTGGAATGGAGAGATGGAGGGAAGGAGAGATGGAGGGAAGGCGAGATGGAAGGAAAGAGAGATGGAGGGGGGACACGTGCAGGCCTTTCAATGAAGACTTTTCGCTGCCATGACGAAAGCAGCTCCTTTACAGCTCCTGGCTCCATTCTCTTGCAGAATCCCAGCCCACACAGAGGAGATGCTGACTGATGTTACAGTGATGGGTCTGAATCACGGCAGATGGTTCACAATGTCATGGTCTACACACGATCAAACCAACGGTCCCTGAACCAAAACTTCAATACATTTATAGATCGCGACCAGAATAGCCCCAAATGTCAGCTATTCGTAGTTGTTTTTTGTTTGTTGTTTTGTTTTTTTTTCCCTGAACTGAGTTCAAGAAATGTCACACAGCTGATTCAATGGTATTGTTGGAACTTTCAAAAAATAAAGTCATAAATAGCTGTCGCTAAAGATCCCTGCTCTGGGAACTTCCTGGACGCTTTTGGAATCGTCTGCATGCGC
>JADBJO010001442.1:265000-277500 GCA_016801955.1 Conus betulinus
GTGTGTGTGTGTGTGTGTGTATGTGTGTGTGTGTGTGTGTGTGTGTGTGTGTGTGTGTGTGTGTGTGTGTGTGTGTGTGTGTGTGTTTAATTCTGGACCTGCTGACTGGGAATACCAACAACCTCGTTGCAATCTTAAAAAGAAATGGCTGTGTGCTATTTAAAAAGGAATGGTGCTGCGTTCTTAATGAAGATTACAAACAGCCTTGTGGCCATCTGAAAAAGGAATGGTGCTCCGTTGTTAATGAAGATTACAAACAACCGCGTAGCCATCTGAAAAGCAAGTTTTGACAACATCTCTCTGTGATATACTGTGACGCTAAATGATGGGGCAAAATTGCTTACAAGTGACTAAGAACAAACTTTTTTTTTTTTCAAAAAGCACGTTACTGGTCAGACTCATTATGAGAGAACAGTATAGAGCATAGTAATATTCGGGCTTACGTACGTGTATGAGTGTATGAGGAAATAGACTTTACAAGAGGTAAACTTGATCAAATGCAACCAGTTTACTTTTGTGGTCAGAATCTACACGCCTTTATAGTTGAAAGCCTCTCTGTACAGAAAACTCTCCCACCGATCAGACATGAAAACTTTCCCCCAATGAGTAAACGTATGTAAAGAGATTATCATGATTTTACCTTCGCATTAGCAATGGGAAAACCTTCAACAAATATTTCCATTTAATCACGGCATACTCTATCCTCTTTCTAAAATGTTCTTTGTACAGCAATGCTAATAAGGACAAAAGAATTGTTATCTTATGCTGGGCTTTTTCCCTACAATCACTTATAAAATATATGTGCACTATATACATATGCAATAAGATTCATACGTCATATATATGTACATACGTAAATGATTATGCACACATACACACACACGCGCGCGCGCGCGCACACGCACACATGTATACATACATACATATATACACATACATACATACATACATACATACATACAAATGTAGATAGATAAATAGCTAGATAGATATGTCTGTATCTATCTAGATTTACACCTTGTTCCCTCCCCTTTGTCGGGTTTTTGATTTATTAACCAGCATGTTTCTTCTCTACGATTTCTGTTGTTCGGTTTATATTAATAAACAGCTAGCCAGATTGACTGAGCGACTGACAGGCACAGACAGACAGACAGACAGACGGACAGATAATCAAAGAGATCCATACATGTCCTAAGAGGCTTATACCGAGAAACATTCACAATGCAGTATATCAAACGAAACACCCATCTTGACACAGCAAGACAGCTCACTTTGTTCTTTCATCGGCTAAAGAAATGGCACGCCTGAACGCGGCAGCCTCTCCCTCTGTCTTCAAGCTGGTGCTGAGGAGGAGGACCAGGGGTCAGAAAGACTCCCGTTTCCGTGACCCTGACAGCCACACAACAGGCTCATCGTTACGCCTTCGTGGTTCTCGTCTGCGGCTATTGTGTTTGTCTTGCAGGACCAAGCTGGCCAAGACAGAGAGAGAGAGAGAGACAGAGACAGAGACAGAGAGACAGAGAGAGAGACAGAGAGAGACATAGACAGACAGACAGACAGACAGACACAGAAAGAGAGAAAGTGAGACACACATAGAGACAGACAGACAGACAGACAGAAAGTGAGACACACACAGAGACAGACAGACAGACAGACAGAGACAAAGACACAAAGACACACAACACACACACACACACACACACACACACACACACACACACACACACGCGCGCGCGCGCGCTCAGATAGACAGACAGACAGACAGAGACAAAGAGACAGACACAAAGAGAGTGAGGGAGGAGAGAGAGAGAGAGAGAGAGAGAGAGAGAGAGAGAGAGAGAGGTCACAGACAGACAGAGAGAGAAAAAAACAGAGAGAGAAATAATATCTTGTTTGCGAGAGAGAGTCACATAGGCAAAGAAGAAAAAAAAAAAAAAAAAAACAGAGAGAGAAATGATATCTTGTTTGCGAGAGAGAGTCACATAGACCTAGAATCAAAAACAGAGAGAGAAATAACATCTTGTTTGCAAAAGAGGGGGGAAAAGAAAACAGGAGATTGTTTGATATGCAGTAGAAACCGGTGTAATTATGTGCTGCTGTCACGAACTGTCTGTCCGAGGTTTTTGTGTGCATGCAAGGATGAGACAATCTGTACGGAGAAATTGCAACCAAAAGAAACGCAAAACACAAACAATGACTCTCGCACCCAAACAAACCAGCGAACGTAACTCCGATTTGACAGCCTGCACAACAGATGAATATTTCTTAATCAACATTTTTTTTTTTCCAAATCAGCCAAACAAGAATTGTATGCTACCAATTCAACAATATACATCCAAACACATAGTAAGGGCTAAGATCCCAACCCGGCAGTCTTAAAGTACTTAAGAAGAGGACGCGAAAATTAGTCTCACTGAATACTGCTCAAACAGCAACGTCAGGGGCAAAACATTTCACAATCGTTCCAGGAAAAAAAAATATGTATATCAAAAACCGAAAGTGTCCCTTTTCGATGTGGTTCGCTTCTCGGGCAAGTTCATATTAAATGGAAAATATATTCTAATCTTGCGCCATAGCCCACAGGCGAACTACGAACAAATCGGCTGTTTGGCCTATCATACTATTGTCCATCCGGCGAGCGTTCACATGTGTCCCCCCCCCCCCCCCCCCCCCCCCCCCCCCCCCTCCCCCTCCTCTCTCTCTCTCTCTCTCTCTCTCTAACCACACCCCTCCTATGGAAACAAATTCTGAGCGCACGATGCCACCACCTGTGCCTGCGCAAAATACAGCTGTACCAGTAAACATACGCCAGTTGCCTGCTGTACATTTTGGTCCAATGAGCGCGACCTCAATGACACTCTCAGTGTCACCCTGCCACCCTACATGTTCTGGAGATGTTGTTGTCAGTACGCTGAGAAGTACTTCATCCAACGATCTCTTCCAGCGCAATTCCTTGAGGATGGTATCATGCTGATCCCACGATTTTGACCATGCATTAAGATCTCCACATAGTATTACAGAGTCTCCAAATTCATCTTCAGTTTCCTCCAAAAAAAGGTCCTAGCCGTTTTTGATGTTTGGGAATCTAAATGTAAGTATACAATGACGTGTACAAGGCTTTTTATGATTACCATTAGGGTCTTTTCTGTTTCACACCCATTAGTTCACGTGTGCTGCTACACCATTTTTCAACGTCTGTCCTGGACAGGTTGGTATTCAACTTGCTTCTTATTATCATAACTAGTCCTCATCCATCATGCCTTTGAAAGATTATGAAGTCATCCAAATGTAATAGTCTGTGAGTGGCGCCTCTGATTCCTTGTAGACACAGAACATCAAAATCACACGCTAGTTTTTCCATTGTGGACATCCCCTTTTTGGAACTGCGGCAGTTCCAAGTACAAATCCTGAAATATTCGTGGATTAAACTTTCAGCTTTTGCTATATTCCCACCTATCTGTCTTCTTTTCCCAAGTCGTTTGCTTTGCCAACTGTTGTTTGGTGGGGATTTAGTTTTAAGTCCCAAAGCTTGCACCGGACGATACCAGAGGGCAAAGAGTTTTTTTGTCCTGAGAATCCCTAAAAAAGGTATTCTTTGTGCTGGGAATTATAAATGGTCACCCTGACAGAGCCCTGCCTTGGGGAGAGGCAATGAATGTCCATAAATGCTGGGAATGCCCACACAAGTGAAGTCCATCCGCCTGGTGTCACCCTAGGGCCAGACTGTACACAGTTCAAAACTGCTTAACCCAACAGCCATTCATCATGTTTTGTTTGTAGATCAGACCGTCATCTGCTATGTCGAGACTATATTGATTTTCGAGTAGTTGGTGAAGTATTAATGCTCGTTTTTTTTTTTTTTTTTTCGCTGAAAAGTAGCTATTCCCCTTCAATTTCGTTTCCCTGTCAGAATATTTTCCCAGTCCAGCGAATACTGATTGAACAGAAACTAGTGACTGCGTTAATCTCTCTCTCTCTCTCTCTCTCTCTCTCTCTCTCTCTCTCTCTGTGTCTGGTGTGTCTCTCTGTGTGTGTGTGTGTGTGTACGTGTGCGCGCGCGCGCGCGCGCGTGTGTGTGTGTGTGTGTGTGTGCGTGTGTGTGTGTGTGTGTGTGTGTGTGTGTGTGCGTTAAGGAAAGGGAGACAAGAAGAGGAAGGACATGTATCAACCAAGACAAAGGGGGACAATCTGGTCCAGCAGCCTTACCAGCCAGTCTTTGGAGGGAGTCGAGTTGCTTTCTCATCAGTGAGCCCGAGGCTGCATTGGGTCATGAATCATGATCACACACCAACCCTCCGTGGAGGGCTGTGCCCCGTCACTCCACAAATGAGCACATTTTTCTCCCGCCCACCTCAATCCACCAACACACTCTGTCGCTGGCTTCCGAATGTTTGCATCAGTTAAATTCAGGACATTACAATATCCTTGGGCCTTCTGTTTATGCAGTTGTAGAAGTCGTGGTGATAGTGGTGGTTGGTGGTGGTGGTGGTGGTGGTGGCAGCTGAGTAGTAGCAGTGGTGGTGCCATGAATAGTAACAGAAGCAGCCACAGTAATAGCAAGTGGTAATAGTAGTATAAGACGAGGAACAAATACATAAACCTCTCTCTCTCTCTCTCTCTCTCTCTCTCTCTCTCTCTCTCTCTCTCTCTCTCTCTTTCGTTTGAGATTATGCGATTTAAGTCTGAAAGCATGATGATCTTTAGATATTTGTTAATGTATAATTTTATGCACTGAAAACTAGACACGAACTTATGAACGGAAACGAAGATATATGAATATGTGTTGCGATTGCTTTCAAACGCAAGTGATAATATATAGTGGTTTATCTTTGCTTGTTTCTTTGAATTAGTTCCCTTTGCAATTGTTTGCCTGTGTGTTTCTGAAATAAACAATACTCATTTTGCTAATGACCCGTACCTATTTTCATTTTATTCTCAGCAAACATGTACCCATTGTATACAGGCCAGTGGCCTTACAATTAAAGAATTTTAGAGTTCAGAGTTCAGAGTTCTCTCTCTCTCTCTCTCTCTCTCTCTCTCTCTCTCTCTCTCTCTCTCTCTCTCTGTGGCTCTCTGTCTCTGTCTCTCTCTCTCTATCGCCCTCTCTCTCTAGATATATATATATATATATATATATATATATATATATATATATATATATATATGTGTGTGTGTGTGTGTGTGTGTGTGTGTGTGTGTGTGTGTGTGTGTGTGTGTCTGTAAGCATGTACACGTTGACGTGAGCTCAGAACAATAATGGTTCTGGTGCGTGGTCTCCTTGTCTTCGTCCCCCATGAAACAGGCACCTGGTGGAAGTTTTTCTTTTGCTGTTTCTCCGAACGTGGAATCCCCTCCCCCCCCCCCCCCCTCTCCTGCACGCTCTCTCTCTCTCTCTCTCTCTCTATCTCTCTCTCTCTCTGTCTGTCTCTCTCTCTCTCTCTCACGTTGCATATGTCAAGATCGTGGTCTGTGGTGACAATCAAAATTATGGTCAACGTATCAAGGGACATAACTGCCCCTGAACAGAGGTAAATCAGACTACAGGATGCAACTAGTAACAGCCTTAAGTAGCGTCCCCATGGGTGTACCAGCCCGTATTTCATGACTGCAGAGCCCACCGGCGAAAAAAACACCACCCTCCAGCTGTCGAGCACACCCACAGACCCAACCACCCCTGCCCACGGACAGATGAAGACAGTGCCACTCCAGACACAGCCAAGCTTTCGCCATACGGTCTGATGTGCCCTCAAGAGAGAATCCAAAGTTGGAGTCTTTCCCACTGTCAACAGGACTTTCCCTGTGGTCAGTGGGTCTTTCCTCACCGTCACTGGACCTTTCTCCAGGGTCAGCCTAGTTAAAGCAAAGCTGCTGCCAGCATTCGTGTGACCGACACTGCTGGGATCATTGAACAGAAGAGCTGCCTGCAGACATCTTATGACCTCCCTTCTCTTCCTAAAAGGGTCCTCAAGCATGGGCTCGGGTCAGAGGCGAAAGGTGAAGAGTATCTCTTTGTGGTGATCAAAGTAGGTCTTGCTTTCAATACTTTCTGTTCTCTAACAGCTAGCTAGGGATGAATTCAGTTGTGTGTCTTCGGGTTTCCTCTCTCAATCTCTCAATCTCTCAATCTCTCTCTCTGTCTCTGTCTCTCTGTCTCTCTCTCTCTCTCTCTGTCTCTGTCTCTCTCTATCTCTGTCTCTGTCTCTCTCTCCCTTTCTTTCTCTCTCTGTCTCTCTCTTCTTCTCTCTCTCTCTCTCTTTGTCGCTCTCTCTCTCTCTCTGTCTCTGTCACTCTCTCTCTCTCTGTCTCTGTCATTCTCTCTCTCTCTCTGTTTCTCTCTGTCTCTGTCTCTCTCTTTCCCTTTCTTTCTCTCTCTCTCTCTCTCTCTGTCTCTGTCTCTGTCTCTCTCTCTTTGTCTCTGTCACTCTCTCTCTCTCTCTCTCTCTCTCTCTCTCTCTGTCTCTCTCTCTGTCTGTCTCTGTCCTCTCTGCCTCTCTCTCTCTCTCTCTCTCTCTCTCTCTCTCTGTGTGTGTGTGTGTGTGTGTGTGTGTGTGTGTGTGTGTGTGTGCGTGGTGCGTGTGCCAGGAGACCCGGAAAGGGTGATGCCACGACAAGTGGCCACAAGGACCATTCTGCGTGTCCCTCAATCATCTATATCGTGTGAAGAGATCCATCGTGCCAGTCCCTCAGCAGACCGCTGTCCTAACGGGGCCACCTGCTCTCGGGTGTCAAGGCACGGGTGGGCAGATGGGATGGACAGGGAGACAAAGGATGCCGCGCGGTCAGTGCTTCCGTGGCTGAGACGTCCATCTAGGACACCAGCAAGTCCTAAGTTGATTGGTCGAGTCCTGCGTGAACTAAGGCGGTCTGGAGGCTAGGTGTATGCATGAGCTGATAAATGGAAATATTCTTATAGTTTAGATGTTGATTGCTTATGATTTGTGAAGCTGAAGCGCCCAGTAGTCTACATAGACTCGCACACGCAAACATACACACGCATGCGTGTATGCATGCACAGTCGCAGCAAACATACGCTTACATAAACACGCAGGCGCCTGCATGCAAACAAATCACACACGCCACACACACACGCACACACACACACACACACACACACACACACACACACACACACACATGCACGCACGCACGCACACGCGCGCGCACACACACACACACACACACACACACACACACACACACACACACACACACACACACACACACACACACACATACACACCTCGCACACATACACATGCACGCACACATGCATTCACGCACATTCACATGCATACACACACAAACACACAGTTACAAATGTACGTGCAAACAAACAACACACGTCCACACACACACACACACACACACACACACACACACACACACACACACACAGACACACAGAGACACAGAGAGAGAGAGAGAGAGATGGACAGGCAGACAGACAGACAGACAGAAACTATATTGATTTCAATATAAGGATGAGGCAAATTACCAAAAGATGAAGAGATGAAAGCCAGAGCCAGATGGATAAACTGGAGAGAAAAAAAAGGAGTGGGGAAAAGCCACAGCAGACGACTGCAGCAACAAGAATAGAAAGAACGATGAACATGATCCGACTGACAAGACTGATTCTGAAGAACTGTAGATGGTAGAAGATGTCGAGGAGGGGGAGGAGGAGGAAGAGAGGGAGGAGGAGAAGGAGGAGGAGGAGGACAACGACGACGATGCAGAGGAAACGAAGAATAAGGAGGAGGTGAAAGAAGAAGAAAAAGGAATTGAGGAGGAGGAGAGGGAGGAAGAGGAGGAGGAGGAAGTGGGGGAGGAGGAGGCGAAAGAGGACCCGCAAAAGATGAAATGAATGATGATGACGATGACGATGACGATGACGATGATGATGATGATGATGATGAAAAGGAAGGTAAAGACCGAGCTATGACAAGAATAAAAAAAAGAACTCTGGAAGAAGAAGAGGAGGAGGAAGAGGAGAAGGTGGAGGACGAGGAAGATGACAAAGATCAAGGATGATGTAGATAATGACGATGATGATAAGGAGGAAGAAGAGGAAAAGGAAAACAAACGACAATTCAAACGTAAAAGGACACACACACACACACACACACACAAAACTACAGCAACAACAATATCAACAATAACAACAACGACAGCAACAACAACAACAACAACAACAGCAGCAGCAGCAGCAGCGACAATAACAACAGCGACAACAAGAGTTAGACCAAGACTAGAAGAAGAAGGTGAAAAAAGCCAGTGACATAAAAGCCTTTGATTCATTCCAGACTCCACTAAAGAGAGAGCCTGAGCGCTTCAAAAGGCAGACGTGATAAAACTTACATTGACCGGCATGTTAGGCGGGACGAATGAGGTACACGTGACCTTCGTCACAAGAGGAAAGATGAAAAGAAAAGCATGCCCCGCCTGTAACTAGAAAAACAAATGGTCTCTGGATCTTCCGTTACTGGTTGCAGATTCGAAGTATAGTGTCATCCGTTACTCTGAGTGTCTGGTCCAAATCTACTTCACAGACAGAAAGGCAAAGATAAAAACAAAAAAAAAAAAAAACAGAACAAGGCAACAACGACGACAACGACGACGTAAAAGAAGAAGATAGATTATGCTCGTGATGAAGACGGGGAACAGAAGAAGGAGAAGAAGAAGAGAAGAAGAAGAAGAAGAAGAAGAAGTGGACAAGAAGAAAGAAGAACAATAAGAAGAAGAAGAAGAAGAAGAAAAGAACAACAACAACAACAACAACAACAACAATGACAACGACAACAACAATACTAAGGAGGAGAAAATACGAACAGCAGCAGCAGCAACAACATCATCGATGACAAGAAGAGCAAGAACATGAAGAAAAACAAACAAATTAGAAAGCAAAAAACAAAACAATCAAATGCTCTCTCTCTCTCTCTCTCTCTCTCTCTCTCTCTCTCTCTCTCTCTCTCTCTGTGTGTGTGTGTGTGTGTGTGTGTGTGTGTGTGTGTGTGTGTGTGTGTGTGTGTGTGTGTGTGTGTGTGATAGAGAGAGAGAGAGAGAGAGAGAGAGAGAGAGAGAGAGGGAGAGAGAGAGCGTGTGTCGGTGTTTTAATGCAGACATCACAGATTGCGTTTCAGGAAACTTTGTTGTCTTTTAATTTGAATTTGAAAGCAGAAACCCGTATTTCAAATGGACGCCAAAGGGTTTCACAACAGGAAACGGGTCACGATATTACCATACAAACATCAGTGAAAGACTTATCAATCTTAATCAAAATGAAAATGGAATTGCAATAAGGGAGCCAGTCGATACATCTTGTTCATTATTTCAGTTGCGAGACACATTACATCCCCTGGACCCTCCCAGTCCCATTTTTTTATTCTCCATGTCTGTTGTGACTCTCGTGTCCATTACCAACAATGTTCTGTTTCCATGAGAGAGAGAGAGAGAGAGAGAGAGAGAGAGAGAGAGAGAGAGAGAGAGAGAGTGTGAACTCTGAACTCTGAAAAAGTTTACTGCAAGGCCACCAGCCTGTATGCAAAGGAGTACATGTATCATGTAAAGACACAAAATGAGAAAAAGAACTCACACAGACCAAACTATCAAGACTCTACCAACCAAAAATATATCATTTCCTAACTGCATAGGATAAACCAACTGGGAAATTGCCTTCAGGTATTTTCTATGCAGTTTCCCCATTTTTAGCCTTTTAATACTAAAACACTAAAAATATTACACAGTTGAAACAGATTTCGCATTTTCTTCTTCTCTCTTTTTTTGCATGAAGCATAATAAATAAACATTGCAACAGAACGTGTAACAAACCTGCTGTCGCTCTGCAGATATAACGTCAAATGTGTATTTTCGTTTAAATTTCTAAAAACCTTCGTCACATAATTTTCTCTAATTTCCTGGACATACTGGACATACAAACAAAAATGATGTTCGTCGTCTGTAACCTGAGTTGATTTTCTATATACCTTTTATGAGTGCTAATATCGCATACACCCAATCTGAATTTGACAAAACTGTACAAAATGTAATTATTGAAATGTCTGAGAGGTGTTTTTCTGGTTGCAACAATGATTTAAAAGAACGATAAGTAGAATATCTTTCACTCTCGTACAGGAGAGGAGAGAGAGAGAGAGAGAGAGAGAGAGAGAGAGAGAGAAAGAGAGAGAGAGAGCGAGAGAGAGACAGAGAGAGAATTAGCTGTGGAGCTGCTCTTGCATTTCCAATGGTGATTTTTTTTTCTCCCGATAGTTTTTCATTTCCTTTGAAATCAGAAACTCTGTGCCAACATTCATGAATTTCAAGAAGAAGAGTGTGTCCTTTTTTTTTTTTTTTTTTTGGTCATTGTGTATCTGTCTGTTTCTCATCCTTTCGTCTTTTTTTTTTCTTCCTTGCGTTTCTCTTTTAATTCTTCATTTCTGTTTATTCCTACCTGGTTTTCTGCTAGTGGTTGGTTTTTTTTTTTTTTTTTTTGTTTTGTTTTTTTTTTTTTTTGTTTTGGCTTTTCTTCCTTCTCCCCAAAGAAAGGGATGGTGTTCCTCTAATTTTCCCCCTCTGTCTTTTTTTTTCTTTCTTTTCTTTTCTCTTCCTATCCCACCGAGATTAAAATCAGAAACAAACAAAACCGTTCCCGACTAAGAGGAGCTAACGTGCTGCGTTTATAGGCATTTACACACAAAGGGAATGGGGCGGACCGTGGGCGGGCCTGGTCGCGCATCGTCATGAAGTGTGGTAATGATTCCTTAAAAGAGATACATTAGGAATGAAGCCGAGGACAAGAGAGATGGAGGGGGCACGTGCAGGTCTTTTAATGAAGACCTTAACGGCAATGGACAAAAGAAGCTCCTGCCTTTTGAAGATTCAGAGCATGGAGAACCCTACTTTTGGAATGAATAACAGCAGCTGGGTCCATCCTCTTGCTGATAGCAGGCCACACAGAGGAGATGTTACTCTGTTCGAAAAAAAAAAAAAAAGATGAAGTCTGAATCACAGCAGATGGTGCACAATGTCAGTCTTCACAATGAGCACAATAACCGTCACAAAACGACGACGTGTGACTTTCACAACTTCATAGATCACTGTCAAAATAACCCCGATCTCGCCTACTCATTGTTTTATTCGACAGTTCGAAAAATGTCACGTTGCCGAATCAATGAAAAGGTTAGGACATTCTGAAAATACAGTCATAAATAGCTTTCGCAAAGCATTCCTTTTTTTTTTTCTGGAACTTTCTGGGCGCCTCTTGAATTACCTATAATCAGCATATGCGTCATCCGCTAAAATAAACGTGATCCGTTTGTTACAGTGGACGACGGTAAAAAAAAAATCTGCAAGGGATGCAATCTGTATTAGAGCTCGCATTCCACAAGAAGGGACCCCGCTGTTTTCTGAGAATAAACGGGCAACAGTGGGCACACCCAGAGCCATTTTGCTCCATCGTTCAGCTTAACAGTTTAATCAGAGAGAGAGAGAAAATGGCAAAGCGTGGGGGTGAAATGGTGCAGACAATCAATATCCCCCTCGTCCTTATTAGAGTGCGCTATTTACAATGGAAAGACGTGTTATATTCCACTGATTTTTTTTTTTCCAGAACAGGTCAGTTTTTGTGACGACAGTCTGCTTAACATTTTAATCAGAGAGAGAGAAAATGCAAAGAAAAAAAAAAAGATGGGTGTGAAACAGCATGCCCATAATGCAGACACTATGTTACAAATAGTTTCAGCTTCATTTATTATCATCAGTGACTGGTTTTAGATTTACATGTCTGAGGCTTAATGAGACATTTGTTTATCAAATGACGTAGGCACAAACTGCGTAGTGATCACGATCTCTAAAACCGAGAAAAGATAACTCTGCAATGGAAAGACAGGTGATACCTTCCCCAGATTGATCTTTTCTTGAGTTGGTCTATTCAGCAAGCTGCATGCTCTCAGAACTTTTGGGTTGTATTTCTACAAAATTGCAGTAATGGTTAATCCAATGAAAAGAAGAATACAACATAAGACGGCATCAAGCAGTGAATTCATGACGAAAGCCTGTGTCAAACCATGCTGACGAGAATTTCATGGCATTGCTGGTCTGTTGACAAAGTAACGGAAAAAAAACATCGGTAATTTGTCAGTCCAGTTCTATGGGAAAAAAAAGTTAAAAAGGAATGAACGATTTAGAGAGTTATTTTGAGACATTTTCAGACTTCTTTCAAACACCTCCGTTTTTTTTACGATTTGAAAAAAAAAGGATGAAGTTGTGGTGAGATAATTAATACAACATATAAATGGCAAACGCACAGCATAAAACACCTGCTAAACTATGTTTCCATTCATTATTTCACACCCTTCTTAAACAGCGAAGAGTGGACAGACAAAAGATGACTCTTGTCGTGATCGTGAGAAGCACAGTCCGTTTCAGCCAAATTTCCTGGCTCTTAAGTACAGTGTTATGCTGGACAGTGGCTAAAAGGGGTTCAAGTAGATAGCCCTGGCGATCTT
>JADBJO010001442.1:285000-287500 GCA_016801955.1 Conus betulinus
AGAATAGGTGCACATCCTATCTTTCTTGTTCTTTTTTTCTCCATCTTTATTTTTTTTTCTGTTTCTCATTGATTTCTTTGTTTTCTTCCTTGCTCTTTTCCCCCTTTGTTTCTTTGTCTGTGATAGTGGGTTTGAGAGCTGAGAGAGAGAGAGCTGAGAGTGTCTAGAGAGTTTCTGCCTTGCTAATGCATTTCAATTTCAAACCGTGTTATTTTTCTACATTTTTCTCTTTCCCTTGAATTAGAAATTTTTAATCTTTTCCTTTCAAGAATCCTCCAAGATTAAAACAAGAAGCAAACAAAATTTTTTTTACCAAATGATTTACTAAATGTTAAAAAAAAAAAAAAAATTGCAATTTTTCTTTTGTTTTCTTCCTTGCTCTTTTCCCCCCTTTGTTTTCTTAATTTCTGTGTGTCCTAACCTGGGTTTGTGCGTCCGTGTTTTTTTTGCCTTCCTTCCTTCCTCCCAAGGAGGTGGGAAGTGCCTTCCTACATTTTTCTCTTTGTCTTGTCTCTTTTAATAATTTTTCCTTTCTCTTTTATCCTCCGAGATTAAAACAAGAAGCAAACAAAACAGTTTCTTATGAAAATGATTTACTAAATAGTAAAAAAAAAAAAAAAATTCAAATTTTCGGTTCATTCAAAACCTTTTTCGAGTTAAAAAACGCAGAAAACCTGAAGACAATGATTCAATGTGCTGCGTTTATAGGCATTCGTACACGTGAGGAATGGATGGAACGTGGAGATCCAAGTCGTGAAACGCCGTGAAGTGTGATAATGATTCCTTAAAGGTAGAGACGTTAGAGATGATACAGTGAAAAAGGAGAGGTGGAGGGAAGGAGAATGGAGGGGAGGAGAGACGGAAGGAAGGAGAGATGGAGGGGAGGGAGAGATGGGAGGGAAGGAGAGGTGGAGGGAAGGAGAGATGGAGGGAAGGAGAGATGGAAGGAAGGAGAGATGGAGGGAAGGAGAGATGAAAGGGAAGGAGAGATGGAGGGGAAGATGAGAGATGGAGGGAAGGAGAGATGGAGGGAAGGAGAGATGGAAGGAAGGAGAGAGAGTGGAGGGAAGGAGGGAAGGAGAGATGGAGAGGAGGAGAGATGGAGGGAAGGAGAGATGGATGGAGGGAAGGAGAGATGGAGGGGGACTCATGCAGGCCTAGTAATGAATACTTTTGCTACAATGGCAAAAGAAACTCCCGGCCTCTGAAGGTTCAATGAATGTAGAACCCCACTTGGAATGAATAACAACAACATCTATCCCCATTCTTTGTCTGAATCTCAGCCCCACAGAGGAGAAGGCGACCCTGCTACAGCGTGCCAGTGTGTGCGGTTACAATCACAGTGGATGCTTCACAGTGTGGGGTGACTCTGCTACAGCGTGCAGTTAGAATCACAGTGGATGCTTCACAGTGAAGGTGACTCTTTCACAGTGTGCTGTTAGAATCACAGTGGATGCTTCACAGTGAAGATGACTCTGCTACAGTGTGCACTTAGAATCACAGTGGATGGCTCCACAGTGGTGTCTTCACATGATCAAAACAACGGTCCCTGAAAGTGAACGTGTTACTTTGACAATTTTACGGATCGCTATCAAAATAGCCCGAATCTCGCCATACCTTTCTGTTTAATACAGTATTCGGAAAATGTTACGGAGCCAAATGAAAAAAAAATGCTGGGACATTCTAAAATTAAAGTCAGAAATAGCTTTCACAAAGAATCCCCCTTTTTCGGGAACTTTCTGGACACCTCTGGAATCGCGTATCATCTGCGTGTGAGTCATCCACTAAATATACCTCACAGGAAACAATTGTTTATACACAAAACTTAAAAAGCAAATATAAACATGTTGATTTGAATCTCGCACTGATACAACGTAAACTTGATCCGCTTTTTACAATAAACAACGTTCGGAAATCTGCAAGGGAGGTGATCTTTGTCAGAGCTGGCGTTCAGTGAGAGTGATCCCGCCGTTTTCACAGGACAAATTTCACCAGTGGGCATGCCCAAAGCAATTTTGCACCATCAGTCAGCTTAACACTTCAATCAAAGAGAAAAAAAATGGCAAAACGTGGGCGTGAAACGGCGCGACCGTAATGCAGACAGTCGATATCCCGATTGCCGTTCTTGTGAGTGTTTCAAGTCAATATTTGGCTTTATATCTCCGGGCCCATAAACTGAGAAAAGGTATTTCTTGCAATGGAAGGGCATACATTACGTTCCACCGATATTTTTTTCGGGCCGGGTCAACTTTGCCTCGTCAGTCTTTCAATCAAAGGGAGGCAATGCCAAAACAGGGGTGTGAAAGGGTGCGTCTGTAATGCAGACTCAATGTTACAAGAGGTTCGACTTCACTTGGAGTCATCGATCGAATCAGATTTACATGTCTTGGGTATAATGTGACGTTTGTTTATTAAATGACATTCATGCGCGCATTGTGTAACGATCTTGACCTCTGAACCAAGAAAAGGAAACTCTATTTCCAAGAGAAAGACAGGCGTC
>JADBJO010001442.1:292500-295000 GCA_016801955.1 Conus betulinus
GCTTTAAACGCTCTTCTCTCTCTCTCTCTCTCTCTCTCTCTCTCCTCTCTCTCTCTCTCTCTCTCTCTCTCTCATCCCTTGTGTTCGTTTCTCCTTTCTCTTTATATCGCTCTTTTTCATTTTTACTTTCCTCTCTCATTATTTTTCCTTTTTGCCTTTCTTTGCGTTTTTCCTTTTTTTTTTTTTTCCATGCCTTCTTCCTTTCTTTGCTCTCGTTTTCCGTCAGAGTCTTCAACTGCAAAAATCGATGAGTTACAAAGACCCCCACACTTTGCACTGTCACTTTATGACAAGATGTTGGAGACAGGAATCTTGGACATTTTCTTTTTCATCCCGTACCGAGAAAACTCTTTTGGAAAGATATGCTTGGCAGTCTAGTTTGTTGTTGTTGTTGTTTGTTGTTGTTGTTGCTGATGATGATGTTGTTGATATTGTCGTTGTTACTATTCTTACTTAAAACCACTTTCCGTTACAGCTCCAGAAAACGGATTTGGAGAGCATTGCTCGAGAGTTGAACACTGGAACGTAATATGGTTGGTGTAACTTTGTTTTGGTTTGTCCTTTTATTTGTCTATTTGTTTGTGTTTACACGAACAAGACTGCTGCAATCTTGAGAGAAATGTCATCAAAATATGAGCATGAATTACGATCAACCTTGCTGCTATCTAAAACGAAATAGTCGTATGCTGTCAGCAATTGTTAGGAACAATTTTGCAGCCATCTATGAAGGGATGGTGCTGTTCCATTATTGAAAATAATGAACGAGCCTGTGCCCATCTAAACAGCAATGGTGTCATGCTATTAGTGGAGATCATGAACTGCCCTGTAGTCTAGACAGGAATGTTCCTGTGCTGATAACAAAGATTATGTACAACCTTGTAGCCAGGTGATAAAGAACGAAGGTGTGCTTTCAGCAGGGATTACTGACAAACTGTTTTTTTCGAAACAAGTTAATGATCATTCTCTCATCATATTGGAGTAATGTAAAGATGATAATATTTGAAATTCTGTATGTGTATGTATCTGCAAGAAGGTGGACTTTAACAAACACTAAACACAAGGTCGTTTCTATGGTCAAAATCCTTAGCGTTTGGGGTTAGAAGCGTTTGTCCTAGGAAAACCGACAACACGTGAAAACTTTCCCCAAGCGAGTAAACGTCTATAAACAGACTGTAATCATTTAGCCTTTCCATCAACAGCCGGAATACCTCCAACCATTTCCAGTTCATCACTCCACACTCAAATGCCTTTCTGGGGCAATTCTTTGCGTTGCCATGCAAAGAATTGTTAAGCTGTGCTTGTTGTCTTTTTCCACACTATTACTCTCTCTCTCTCTCTCTCTCTCTCTCCGCTGTGTGTGTGTGTGTGTGTGTGTGTGTGTGTGTGTGTGTGTGTGTGTGTGTGTGTGTGTTCACAAAGAAATTCAGATCTATAAATCAAACTCTAGATTTACGCCTACTTTCCTCAACGCTTTCACATTTTTTTCAAGGATTGATCACCAGTAATTTTTTTTCCGCTCTTCTGTTGTTCGGCTTTTAAAGATTGATAAACAGACAGACAGACTGACAGACAGACTAAGACAGACATATAGATAGATGGACAGACAGATAGTTAGATAGATAGACAGACAGACAGAGAGACAAACAGGCAGACAGACAAACCGACAGACAAACAGATGAATAGACAGATTCGAAGGCTTAAAACCAGTGACATCCACAGTGCTGTTTATCGACGGAGACACCCATCGTGACAAACTCGTTCAGTTCAGACAAAGCTCCCTCCGTTCTTTCCTCAGCAACAGAAATCCAATGAACCGTTCCAACCACGGGCAGCCTCACCGTCTGTCCTGACTGTGGTGCCGAGGAGGAGGAGGACCAGGGGTCAGAAAGACTCCTCCCATTTCCGTGGCTCTGGCAGCGGCAGAAGAGGCTCTTCGTTACGCCTTCGCGCTTCTCGTCTGCGGCCGTTGTGTTTGTCTCGCAGAACTTAGCTGGCTTCTGCTGCTTTATGGCCGACCATCGACGGGGATTTCCCCCAGGAAAAAGCCCAACAATAAGTGCCGCTCCTGAAAGGCCCTGTTGCTTTAATGCTTACTGCGAATCGCCAGGAAGGTGACAGGATTCGGCAATATGCGATTCATGTTTTTCACGCACACACGCGCACCCGTGCACACACACACACACATATATATATATACGCGCACACATATATGCGCGGATCCAGGCACATGTTTTATATATATATATATATATATATAACATGCTGAACAAATAAGTAGTGGGGAAAAACAAGTGCAGGTTAACAATTCTTCCATCATTATAGTAATGGCTTGGCAAAGATTTGAAATTGAAAATTAAAAAAGGTTGAAGATGAAGAAAATGTATATTATAAATATGAAAAACCTTCACTAGCTGCATGAGGGAACCATCGCAATCCCTTTCAAAGGAATATCTGTATGTATCACCTGCTCCTAGGCCTTTCGTCCGCTGGATCGGACTCA
>JADBJO010001442.1:302500-317500 GCA_016801955.1 Conus betulinus
AGAACTGTGCAGTTTCTGAAATGCAGTAATCTTAGTGAATTTGAAAGTTTGGTGTAGATTTTCCAGCTCCGTCCGACGCTGCTTCGAGCGTGTTACTACGATGATCGGGGGAGTGGGGGAAAAAATTTGCTGCGAATTTTTTTTTTTTCCTTGGGAATGGAAAATGGTTTTACTCCTTGGTGATGCTTTTTTTTTTTTCTGGGTCACCGTTTCACTTCCGGGTTGCGTCCGATATTATCGTGCAGATTGCAGACTGACCTTTCTTCCAGGACTCTTGAAGTGCCACGTTTTCTCGATCCCTGAAACATAACAGAGCCAGAATGTGAGGTAGAATCTTCAAAGTGCATCGTTGTTTTAACACTCTCTCTCTCTCTCTCTCTCTCTCTCTCTCTCTCTCTCTCTCTCTCTCTCTCCTCTCCCTCTCTCTCTCTCTCTCTCTCCTTAAATCTATTTCATTCCATCCGAGAGAGAGAGAGAGAGAGAGAGAGAGAGAGAGAGAGGAGAGAGAGAGAGAGAGAGAGAGAGAGAGAGAATGTCTCGCTGTCTTCGTCAGCCTGTCTGTCAATCTATGTATCTGTCTGTCTGTCTGTCTCTCTCTCTCTCTCTCTCTCTCTCTCTCTCTCTCTCTCTCTCTCTCTCTCTCTCTCTCCTTATATTTATTTCATTCCATCCGAGAGAGAGAGAGAGAGAGAGAGAACATCTCGCTGTCTTCGTCAGCCTGTCTGTTGATCAACCTATCTATCTGTCCGTCTGTCTGTCTGTCTGTCTGTCTGTCTGTCTCTCTCCTTATTTATTTCATTCCATCAGAGAGAGAAGAGAGAGAGAGAGAGAGAGAGAGAGAGAGAGAGAGAGAGAGAACGTCTCGCTGTCTTCGTCAGCCTGTCTGTTGATCAATCTATCTATCTGTCCGTCTGTCTGTCTGTCTGTCTCTCTCTCTCTCTCTCTCTCTCTCTCTCTCTCTCCCTCTGTCTGTCTGTCTCTCTCTCTCTCTCTCTCTCTCTCTCTCTCTCTCTCTCTCTCTCTCTCTCTCTCTCTCTCTCTGCATCCAAAAGCTTTCTCATTTCCCATGAACTGTAAACAATGGAGACAAAAAAACCCCAGAAATTGACGTCCTGGTTTCGTTGTTGTTGTTGTTGTTGTTAGCTTGTTCACGTTCTTGCTTTGTACTTTGTTGATTTCTTCTGTATTGACAAAAAAAAAAAAAAAAAAAAACAATTCCCCGACTAAAGAAAACAAAAATGGCAACAGCCAATCATTTTCTACACATGCACATAAGGAAGTTTTGACGAAAGGGAACGATGAGCTGGTTGATCGCGGGGGGAAAGGAGGCCATATGGACGTGGATCTCATGTCTAGCCGAATATGAAAATGTCATGGTGAGATTTTTGTTTGGCTGTGCTGTTCTATGTTGATAATGATGATAACAGCAATAATATACTGACAATAATCAGCATCAGGATCAGCATTTCCGTCACAGTTATGTTATTCTCATTAACATCGAAATGAATGTTAATTGTGAGAAATAATCAATTTCATCAAAACAGAAATAAATGATGATCAAAAAAGAAAGAAAGAAACACGAAGAAAAAAATAAGAAACAGGGCAAACGGTCATAGTAGTAGTAGTAGTAGTAGTAGTAGTAGTAGTAGTAGTAGTTGTTGTTGTTGTTGTTGTTGTTGTTGTAGAAGTAGTAGTAGTATGATAATGGTGATCGCGATAACGATGACTAGACGAAAATTGTAGAGCCTTACCTACATGGTAACATTCCGGCGCGCGCGCGCACACACACACACACACACGCACGCACGCACGCACGCACGCACGCACGCACGCACACACACACACACACCACACACACACACACACACACACACATACACACGAAAACGCGCGCGCGCGCACGCACACACACATACACATACACACACACGCGCGCGCGCGCGCGCACACACACAGAGAGAGAGAGAGAGAGAGAGAGATGAGGAGAGAGAGAGAGAGGAGAGAGAGAGAGAGAGAGAGAGAGAGAGAGAACCAAGCGGAAAGTGTAAAAACCTGCATGGTCTAGATATGTTACAGAATAAGTAAAGCGACGGGAAGGTGTAAATAAAACGGAAAGAAGAAGAAAAAGAACAACAACAACAACAACAACAACAAGAAAAGGAGGAAGAAGAGGAAAAATCTATGCCTTAATAAAAAAAAAAAAAAAACCCACCCTTATCACCAGTTCAAATGTTTGTGTGGTTGGGGAATGAAACAAAGACAAACCAACCCATCATCATGAAAATACAAATAGCTGCAAAACTTGGGGCGCCCATTCAAAATGCAGTCATTTACAGACAGATCTATATTACAGCGGCCAGCTGAGTTTCTACCACATTATGCTAGTTTTGCGCACATAGATACCAAAATGAAGCCATTTGTAGACATCTATTACAGTGTTCAGCATATTTCTGTCCACTAATTGCCATTTTCGCACATATATGCGTAAATTGTTGCCATTCGTAGACGTTATACTGCAGCTTCTAATAGATTTTTTGTCCAAATCTTTTTGTGAAGATTTCGCACATGCAGACATGAATATGTAACCGTCTGTAGCTGATAAAACTATAGATTCAACCAGAGTTTTCTTTCCAGTATTTGTGAGTGTCACACATGCACTCATCAAAATGTAGCCATCCGTAAATGATAGGATACAGTGGTAGTATTTTCTTCCACCGTTCGTTAGTGTCAAACACTTACATCAAAGTGTTTCTGTTTGTAGATTTATTTCACAATTAACAACAGGTTTGTTTCCTCCACGATCTATTACTTTCGCGCACAGAGACATCAGGATGCAAATGATGAAATCTTTAGATATTTCTACCACTGTGTCCACCAAATTTCCTTGCACAGTTTGTTAGTTTCGCACGCATACACATCATAGTTTCGATGTTTTAGACATATTTACTTGTTTCACATTGAAACACTGCAAGGTAAGCAAATACAATTGTTACCCAACAACTCTGTCAAAATTGAAGACGACCCAACTCACTGTTTCAAAATTATCACTGGGACAGACAGATAGACGGGCAAAACAGAGAGATAGACAGGTAGGCAAAGAGACAGACAGTGCAGAAGACAGTTCTTTATTACCACTGCAGACAATACCGAGCTGACAACGCCAAAAAAAACATCACAACACTTAGGAGCCTGCTGGTGTCGAAAGATCATAATCACTGTTTTCTTCCTTCCTTTTCTCTACACAGAGCTATTCACCATGAACAATTACCGTCGCCATCAGCACGGTGATTTTTTTGTTTTCTTAGAAAAAGGGATTTTCTTCGTGAAACAGAATTTTTTCAGCAAAAGAAATACGCTTTTTGACCTGACACAGTTTCTTGATGGTTTCTGTTACAGAGAGGGTTTTTTTTGAGAAAAAAAAAGCAGCACATTTGTCCATTCTTCCTAACGCCAACACATCTGCAGACCGGTTATTAATAAAGCGAATAGTCCTGGGAATCTCCGCGGACTTATACTGTTTCTGTTGTACACTGGTGGGCATAAGCCATATCTCTCTCTCTCTCTCTCTCTCTCTCTCTCTCTCTGTGTGTGTGTGTGTGTGTGTGTGTGTGTGTGTGTGTGTGTGTGTGTGTGTGTGTGTGTGGAGGGTCCCACAGTCTGAAAGAATATGCTCCGTGGTGTAGTCTGCTTCTCGATAGGAGACCGCTCAACGTGGAAACATCTGTGCAAGTGACAGTTCAGTCGGTTGTACCCTGTCCACAGATTGAAAATAATGGCCTACGCCTGCCTGAGCTGCTGATGCTGTCTATCTATCCTGTGGCTCTGATGCCCTTCACAGAGGTTTTATGATGATCTTCATTTCTGTGAGACTGACGCAGTTTTTCTCCCTTTCCAGCCTCTGCACCCAGCTTCGCCACTCTACCTGCTTCCCCATTCTCTGAGATGATACAAAGGGGAGATGATCGATCCACTTCAGTGACATGCCAGAGTTCCTGGACGTTTGCCTTTTCCTCCTGCAGGTGGCGCACTTTGCCTTGACGTCAACGAATCAAGGGCAGACGATCTGGGGACAAAAGAGTCTGTGCTGTGTTCTAAACTGTTCAAAGCCAGGATCAGGGTTCCCACTTCAGTTCTGTGTTTATATAGCGGAGAACTTCTTGTTGGTATTGCTTCCCAATGTCATCGTCCATTGGGAAAGTCGATGGGCACTCCTAACGGACATATCTATCCATCTTATCTTCCGACCGCATAGAGTCGCTGGCAGGATCAAGAGTTTCTGCTTGTGCTGGAAGATAATCCTCTCACTGTAGAGCTCTGGTCTTCTTTAGAAAGCTTGGTATTTCCAATGTTCTTCATGCAAGATGTGTGAGTTTTCTCCACGAACACAATTTTTTTCCGAGTAAGCAGTTATGTTTTCCATGAAAACGACAACTGTTTTCATAAAAAAAAGAAACATCAAATTTTAATGAAAATCATAATTGTAAAAGGTTTTTTTTTTCAATTTAGAAAGTCGCCATCTACACAAAATCAGAAATTTCCTATGTGTAAAGGATAACTATCTCCGTGAAACAGCAATTTTCTCTATTAAAAATATTAGTTACTGCCATCAAAACAGTAATTTTTCTCCATGAAATAGTGTTTTCTCCATGACAATGGTAAACTATTGTCAAAGTTATCTATTGACTTTTTTATGGAAATTATTACTTACAATTGTATTTTTGCTCCTGTGGAAGCCATAAAAGCATGGAACAGACACAAGAAAAACTGAAAACTGTAATTACGTGTTATGATCACAATTAAACTGCATGCTGTGAAAACAACACTCATGTGTCTAGTTCGATCTCCAACGTGCATACGTATGAAGTAGTTAAGATTCTCATGATTCAAAATTATTTCCCAAAATGAGTCCTATGGTGGCTGTTTTTCAAGCCAATGGTGAAAAAAAAAAATTTGTTTTTTTCAAACGAATTTCGCCTGGAATAGTTACTGTTATTTTTTTTTCTAATGACATGTTTGACGAAGGAAACACTCATTTCGGGCTTTCGATGCAAAGAATCTTCCATACCATCAGTTCTTAGCCTTACCTTATCATTGAAGAGACAGGCCAAGCCCTGGTCTACTAAGAAAAAAGAAAGGGATAAGGGACAGGGATAAGGCTCAGCAGGCTGGCTGAGTAAAAAGTAGACACTATGCGAACAGAAGACAGTGCAAGAAACCGTACAAAGATGAGATCAACTTTCAAAAGAGACTTGCAGAACATATGTACTGAAGTCTATGCAGTTAAACTAGCATATTGTTCTAGAGTTGTTTGCTTCCTTCCTTTGCCCGTCTTAAAGTTTTCACGTGAGAGGTTTTCAGCTTCAAAATGAGTGCTACAGGTGCCACGCAGTCCACTGAAAATGAAAAAATATCATTTATAGAAATAAGACTTTAACACTCAGACTTTTTTTTCTTTTCTTTTTCTTTTACTTGATTTTATCCGGAAAAGCAAAAATTTTTTCAAAATAGCATTTTGTAGAGGAAACCAATTTCCTGCGGAAGAAATTTGCCCTTTTCTATGGTGTCCATCTGATGAAAAATAAATTGAGATGAGCGATGTACTGAAACCTGGAAAAAATTACTACTTTACCAACTTATCCAGATACAACACATCTTTCACATAAGTACATTTTTCTCTCCTTGGGGGGATCAAAAGTGTAATGATGTTTCAGATTCCCATTCATCTTTAGATTATGCCCACATTTTATGTCGCATCAGCCGCAGTGGTTAAGTGGTCACTGTCGCAGGGCAAGCGGGCGAGGAGGTCGCTGGTTCAAGTTCTATCAGATAAATGTTTTTGTGAGAGTTTTTTTTTTCTTTGCGCCGTCAGTTTCCTACGAAGAGCTGCGCATACTGTGGGCTGAAGTGGGCAGTCTGGAAGCACGCGCTCCAGTTCTGATCATATAACAGGCGAGTCTCTGGGAACGCTAGGGGCCGGAGTGGCTCAAGTGCTAAAGCCTCGGATCCATGATCCTGGCGATCCTGGGGTCTCGGGTTCAAATCTCCGCCAGGATTGTTTCGGTAGATGGGGATTTCCCCCTCAGAATCAACTTTCGTTCTCACTCCATTTCCCCAGAAGTTCTTCGAATGAATCTGTAAACGCACGCGTATCTTGCACACACGTAAATTCTAGTTAGCAACTTTCGGAACAGAAGGCTAGTTCGGCGGCGGTATGAATGACAAGTATACACATAACATGTACCCTCCGTGAATGAAACATGACAGACTCTGACAATTTCTTGGACGTGACGGGAAACCACTGGATGTAGCGCTAGCAGGCATTTTTTTCAGTCGGCTCTACACGGCTATACAACCCGTTTTGTAAACGAAACTTTTAACCGTAAAACACTTAGTACTTGGAGTCTAACCGAGGATAGCCCCTGTGTATAGATACTCTAATACTAATGATAATTAAATACCGATTGTTTATATAGAATACAGATACTGAAATAACGATAATATTAATAACAGTTTTAATGATAATAATCATAATGATAATGATACTACTACTAATAAGAACAATGATAATAATCATAATGATAAGAAGCCCAAATTTCATAACCAGCGCTGGCAGTGTCTGTATCTCTTGGGGCAAGGTTGACGCCGGGATACATTATGGAAGAAAGATAGAGCACAGCCCTTTTATGCATGTCGCATATGGTAACATCCCGGCACACACGCACTCACACACACTCTCTCTCTCTCTCTCTCTCTCTCTCTCTCTCTCTCTCTCTCTCACACACACACACACACACACACACACACACACACACACACACACATACATACACTTACGCACACATACACACTCACACACACACACACACACACACACACACACACACACACACACACACACACACACACACACACACTCATGGGCACGTAAGGAGATAAACAGTTAAGAATTTACACAAACCTGACAAGGAGAGAGAGAGAGAGAGAGAGAGCATCCGCAACACCTACCCTCCTACCCAGCCCCCACCCCCCTATCCTCCATCCCTGTACATCACCTTCCACTCCTCTATCGGACACAGCATCCCCCCCCCCCCCCCCCCCCCCCCCCCCCCCCCCCCCCCCCCACGCCCCCAATGACCCCCACATGACAGCAAGAGACAGAGTGGATTCGAATAGCAGACAGGCAAGAGAGAGGGAAGAAATGAGAAACATGGTGAAAAGGGAACACTACACGTTCCCTGCAAACGAGGTCAGCACAGAGAGAAAGTATATTACTTGGCCATAGGATCTGGTTCTTTACGAAGAACTTTTCTTGCAGACAGCTATTAGCAGAGGAACCGGTCAGACGCGAAGGTGAAAGAAGTTCCAGAGAGTAAACAGGTATGAGACCTCTTTTGAACATGGAGAGCGGACCAAGCACTTCGTAGTAATCGATCTCTATATTTTTTTTTCAGATGGAAACTTGCGAAGGAACAAAAGAAAATGTTCTAAGGTGCTTACAGCAGGCAGAGACAGACTTTGTTTTATCTTCTTTTCCTCTCTCTCTCTCTCTCTCTCTCTCTCTCTCTCTCTCTCTCTCTCTCTCTCTCTCTCTCTCTCTCTCTCTCAATCTCTCTCTCTCTCTCTCCTTCGAATGAGACCGTAAACCGAGGTTCCATGTGTGAACGCACGCATCACATCTTGCACACATGTAAAACCCATCACCCAACTTTCGGAAGAGAAGGCCAGTTTGGCCGTTGGTATGGATGACACGTTACACATAGCATGCACCCTGCGTGAGAAATGAAAAAGAATGAGAAAGTAAGGAAACTGAGTGAACGATATTGATGATATTGACTGGATGACACGGGAAGCGACTGAATGAAGCGCCAGCTGGCAGCTCTTCAGTTGGCACTACCCAGGTAGGCAGCCCGTTGTGTAAACGAGTGTGGATTGTAAAGCGCTTAAAGTTTGGTCTGTAGCCAAGAATAGGCGCTATATATGTATTCATTATAATGACAATAATAGATATACATATATATAGATATAGATATGTAGGGTACATAGAGAGAGGGAATGGAGATAGACAGACAGAAACAGACAGATAAACTGAGATAGAGATAGAGGCAGAGAGAGAGAGAGAGAGAGAGAAACGGACAGAAAGACAGACAAATCGACGGAACGGCAGAGGTATAGATAAACAGAGATGCGTACATACATACATACATTAATGCGAACATACATACATACATACATACATACATACATACATACATACATACATACATACATACACACACACACACATACATACATTAATGCAAATATACATACATACATACATACATACATACATACATACATACTTACATACATACATACATACGCACATACATACATCCATACATACATACATACGTGCATACATATTTGCATACATACAAAGGGGCCAGAGAACTCGTTTGTTTGTTTCATGATGAACAGTGAGAATAAGGACGAGAGAAGGGGTTAAGGTGTTCCGACACTACAGGGGTGTATTCAATGCTTCCTTCCATAATATATCTGGGCGTCACCCAGGCTCGGGAGATACAGACACCTGCAACACCTGATGTGTTGGTCAGAAA
Source organism: Conus betulinus (assembly GCA_016801955.1). Classification (NCBI taxonomy): domain Eukaryota; kingdom Metazoa; phylum Mollusca; class Gastropoda; order Neogastropoda; family Conidae; genus Conus; species Conus betulinus. The sequence goes on from JADBJO010001442.1 coordinate 311,101, forward strand.
ATGTGAACGACGCTCCAACATGCTCATAAATGAAGTGGATGAAACAGGACAACTTGGTTTCGCCCTTGACGCGCTGGCTGAAACCCGTTGAGCACACCTACACACACACACACACACACACACACACACACACACACACACACACACACACACACACACACACACACACACATACGCTTATGAAGGGAACCGAACCCATGATCTCTTACCCCACAAGTCTGTGACACAAACAGCCACACGAGACAGCGGCTAGAACATCTTTCAGAACATCATCTGTTATGTTTCTCTAAGACCCTATTTTGCTAGAACAGCACTTCTACCTTCGTCTGAAACGTTCGTTCCCGTTCATGATAAAATGCTGTCATTTTAGCAGCAAACATCAGACTCTGTGAAGTAATTGGATTGTTATCCTGTTGTGCTTTGTCCCACTTACTTTCAAAGAAATCGTCAGCGGTGTCAGACAGATGGCTGAGTACAATGAGAAGCTCCAGGAAAATGCGTACTGGCTCTGTCGCCATCTCCACTCATTATAGCAGGCCATTACACTGTCTGTCACTTCAAAGGAAAACATTTCGTCTCTTGTCGGTTTATTGTTTCACGTAATTTCGTGAATGTTACTTTATTTTGGTGAAAAAAAAATCTATTTATCTTTACCACTGACTGTGACTCGCCTCCCTCACCCACCCACCCCCCCACCCCACCCTTTTTTTCAATTCCCCCATCTTGTCTGACCACCTCTCCCCTCCCCACATTTCCCTCTTTCCATCCACTGCTTTGGGCTGAGCCTTGATCATTATGATACTGTCTTCCCTCCACGTAGTCCATCTCTGATCACCTCCAACCCCCCCCCCCCCTCCCCCCCACCACTCATACCCCATCCGTTCACAAAGTCCCCCACCATCACCCTGCAACACCTTCTTCTCTTCACCCTCCTCCCACACGCGCATGCGCACCTGCACCTCTTCGCCCCCATTCAACTCCGCTCCTGCTCCTTTATCATCTTTTGTTTTCCTAAGATATGTTCTCTGACAAGAGTAAAGTCCGCTTAAAATGTTCGGTTTTTTTTTTTTTCTCTTTACTTTCCTTTTTTTTCTGTCACAAACTATAACCAGAATTAAACTAGATACACCTCCCAATCTCCTGTCAGAAATTGGATTCAACGCTTTCTTTTACCAAAAAAAAAAAAAAGTGCAGTTAAATACACAGGTAAGGGAATCTGCTTGAAGACATACGTAAAGAAATCTACTTATAGATGTTCGTTTGTTTGTATTTTTTCATACTTTCTTTCTATCCGCCTGCCTGCTTATTCATCGGTGTGGGAAACACGATAGGAGAAAATAAACGAAAGAAATGAAAGAAAGAAAGAAGGAAAGACAGAAAGAAAAAGGAGGAAAGAAATAGAAAGGAGACAGGAAAGAAAGAAAGTAAAGAGAAAAAGAAAGAAGGGAGTAAAGAAAGATGAAAGAAAAGAGAGATAGAAAAAGAAAGAAGAAAGGAAGAAAAGAAAGAAAGAAAAGAAACAAACAAGTATTACACAAATCGTAACGTTAATTGCCTGCAAGATAACTGTGGCTTTCCTACATTCTATCAACTTTAATGCTTGCTTCTTCCTTGAGCTATTGCTTGGTACAGCAATTATTAGCTGCACACTGCTTCTCTCCATTTGCCGACTGAATGTCTTCCTATTCCTGACCCATACAAAGTGTTAAGTGGTGTGTTTGTGTGTGTTGTGTGTGTGTGTGTGTGTGTGTGTGTGTGTGTGTGTGTGTGTGTGTGTGTGTGTGCGCGAGCGCGCACGCGCACGCACGCGCATGTGTGCATGTGTGTGCTTGTGTGCATGTGGTACGTGTGTCTGTGTATATGAATGTGTGTGTGTGTGTGTGTGTGTGTGTGTGTGTGTGTGTGTGTGTGTGTGTGTGTGTGTGTGTGTGTGTGTGTGTGTGCGTGTGTGTGTGTGTGTGTGTGCACGCATGCAAAAACGCGCATTTGTGTGTCCAAGAGTGTATAATCTTTCCTTTTTCAGCGACAGAAACGGATTTCTCATGCATTGCACCCTCTAGGTGTGGAACGTAAAAGCTTCCGAACACATACGAACTTGAATGCGTCCGAGGGAGACAAAAAATGGAAAAAGGCTTTTAAGTCCGAACGGTTCTTTGAACCCGTTTTTGAAGCACGTCAGATCAGATGGGAAAACAAAATGAAAGTATATAGCAGAAGGGATACCAAAAATAGACAGATGGACGAATTCATTTTCAGTGTTAAAGTCACGTGATGAACTGGTGCCAGTATGCTCCCCAGCCCCTCATGTCCAGAACGATCCTCTCAAATCCCATTTGTATTTCCCTCCACTCTTCAAAGTCCTGACCACTGAAAGCTTTCAAGCCTCTCAAACTCGACAGGAACATTCATTCTCTGCCGCACACTTCCCTCTCTTGAATCCCCACTTCTGTTTCTGTGAAGAGGAGAAAGTGGTAGGGGGTGGGTGGGGAGGTTTGTGGAAAGGAGGACTGGTGCAGGTAGAGATTTGTGGGGGGGGGGGGGAGGGGGAGGGAGAGAACCAAAAGATCTGCGATGAAATGCATTCACGAATGACTGAGAGTTGTATAGGGAGAGTGTTCGGGTTTTCCTCATACATTATTGCACCAGTGGAATGTACTATATTGTCAACTGATCGGGTGTTTGCAGTTCTTTAAACAAACAACATGGCAGAGGAATTTACTGCTGTACTTTTGAATTCGAATGTATTTTGAGTTAGAAGGTAAATCTCTCTCTCTCTCTCTCTCTCTCTCTCTCTCTCTCTCTCTCTCTCTCTCTCTCTCTCTCTCTCTCTCTCTCTCTCTCTCTCTCTCTCTCTCTCTCTCTCTCTCTCTCTCTCTGTCCCTGTTTCTGTCTCTGTCTCTGTCTCTAACTTCTCTCTGTCTCTGTCTCTCTCTCTCTCTGTCTCTGTCTCTCTCTCTCTCTCTGTCCCTTTCTGTCTCTGTCTCTGTCTCTGTCTCTTTCTGTCTCTGTCTCTAACTTTTTCTCTGTCTCTGTCTCTGTCTCTGTCTCTCTCTCTCTCTCTCTCTCTCTCTCTCTCTCTCTCTCTCTCTCTCTCCCTCTCTCTCTCCCTCTCTCTGTGTGTCTGTGTGCGTGCATGAGTGTATGCCATATTACATCTTATCCTGTCAGTGTTCTGTGATGTTCTCTCCCTTCCTAGCAGCCTGTCCTCCCGTTCATAATAAAATGCTATCATTTCTCCAGCAAACATCAGCTCTCCAGTAACTGGATTGTTATTCTGTTGTGCTTTGTCCCACTTTACTCTCTCTCCAGAAATCATCGGCAGTGTCAGACACATGGCTGATTGCAATGAGAAGCCCCAGGAACATCTGTACCGGCTCTGTCGCCATCTCCACTCATTATAGCAGGCCATTACACTGTCTGTCACTTCAAAGGAAAACACTTCGTCTCATGTCAGTTTATTGTTTCACGTCATTTCGTGAAGGCGACTTTATTTTAGAACAAAAAGCTCTCCAACTCCATCACTGACTCTGATTCGATTCCAACACCCACCCACTCCCCCGTCTAGGCTCTCACTCTTTCTTTTTAAATTCCCCCATCTTGTCTGACCACCTCCCCTCCCCATATCTCTCCTTTACATCCACTGCTTTTGGCTTGGCTTTGATGGACATGATATTCCATTCCCTTCACATAGTCCATCTCCGATCATCTCCACACCTCCCCCTCTTTTCACAAGTCCCCCAGCCTCCCCCAGCATCCCCCCCTCCTCTCTTCACCCTCCTCCTAAACGCACTTGCACACATGCACCTCTTCACCCCCATTCGTCTCCTTTCCTTTTCCTTTATTGCTTTTCTTTTTTTTTAAGATGAGATGTGTTTTCTGACACAGTAAAATCAGCTTTGGACTTTCTTCTTCTTCTTCTTCTTCTTCTTCTTCTATCATGTAATGATAACACTGGACATACCTTCTATTCTGCTGTCAGAAACTGGATTTCAAGCTTTCTTTTACCAAACAGAATGTTCAATATCTATTAGATAAAAGAGTCTACTAGAAGACGTCCGTATAGGGCTCTGCTTATAAACGTACATTTGTGTGGTTTTTCATCCGCCTGCCTGCCATACATCTCTATGTAAACGTGAAAGAAAGAAAGAAAGAAAGAAAGATCGAAAGAAAGAAAGAAAGGAAAAAAGAGGATAGGAATGATAGAGGACAGAGGGAAAGGAAGGAAGGAAAAAAGAAAGAAACAGACAAACAAACAAAATACAAATACACATAGAAGTGTAATACAAATCTGAATGATAATCACCCAGCAAGACAATGTGTATCTCTCCTGCATTAAATGCCATGTTAGCTCCTTTCTTCAGCAATAGCTTTGTGTAAGCATTAATTCTTTTTTACTGTACTTTGCTTCACCATCTGTCTACTGAATGTCATCACATCCCTGACCCACACAAATTGTCAAGTGGTGTGTGTGTGTGTGTGTGTGTGTGTGTGTGTGGGTGTGGGTGTGTGTGTGTGTGTGTGTGTGCTTTTGTGTGTGTGTGTGTGTGTGTGTGTGTGTGTGTGTGTGTGTGTGTGTGCGTGTGCGTGTGTGTGTGTGCGCTCGCGCGTGCATGCGTGAGTGCAAGAGTGTGTGTGTGTGTGTGTGTGATGTGCCCAACTTTTGTCTTTCCAGCAACAGAAACTGGTTTCTAATACTTTACACGCCGCAGGCGCGACTCTTAAAAGCTTTCGAATACATACTAACCTGAATGGATGAGAGGGAGACAAACATAGGGAAAAGCTTTTATGTCTGAGCCATTCCTTTAAACACCCCCTTCAGCAGGTTAGATCAAATGCCGGTGAAACATCAGATCAGATGAGAAAACCAAATAAAAGTATGTAGCAGAAGGGAAAAAAAAAAAAAAAGACAGTTGGACGAGCGCATGCCAGGATGCCCCCAACCCCTCATGTCTGGAATGATCATCTGAAACCCCATTGGGTTTCCCTCCACCACTCTTCAAAAGTCCTGAGCACTGAAAGCTTTCAAGCCTCTCAAACTCGACGGGAACATTCATTCTCTGCAGCAAACTTCCCTCTCTCGAATCTCCACTACAGTTTCTATGAAGAGGAGAACGTGGGGGGGGGGGGGGGGGGGGGGGGGGGGAGGGGAAGGGAGGAGGGGGGGTGGAGAGGAGAGAGTGGTGATTGGGGAGGGGGAAAGAACCAAAAGATGTGCCATGAGATGCGTTTATGAATGGACTGAGTTGTCTAGGAAGAGTGTTGGCGTTTAACCTGATAGCATTATCACGCCTGTGATATGTACTTTACTGTTATCTGAACGATGTATAGAGTTCTGTAAAGAAACGATGTTCTAGAGGAAGTTTTTTGTTTGTTTGTTGTAGTTTTGAGTTTGAATGTATCTCTCTCTCTCTCTCTCTCTCTCTCTCTCTCTCTCTCTCTCTCTCTCTCTCTCTCTCTCTCTCTCTCTCTCTCTTATGTTACATCTTATAATCTTGGAGCTCTGTTGTTTTCTATGCTTTCCTGACAATGGTAACATATAAACATAAGAGCATATATTTTTTAATTCAAATTCTAGAACCAAATGCTCTCATCTTTTTTGCTTTAAAAATGAATTTACTGAGCTGTGCCCGCAGCAATAGCATTAATCTACTGCTTTTAAGCAAAATGCAGGCTGTTACACCCATGGGGATGCTTCCGCATAGGTTCTGTCCACGTCCAGTAGCCATTACACTGTGGCATCTGCCAGGGAGCCATCATGTCCATTGACGTCTTCGTGATACGCCCTGTACGTGCCTGCATCCTCTGTCAACACAGTGCAGGCTTCAAAGGGTGATACAGGATTGCTCCTAGCTGGTTGATTTGGATAGTACAGGATAGTACTTCTCTGGGTCCCACTCGCACATTCGGATTTCTCGATTTCTTATCTGCCCTTTGACCGACTCTGGAGAAAGGTTCAGTGACGATTAGGAATGACTCAAGGACCCAGGGAAAGTTCTGTTGACAGTTGGAAAGACTGCAATCCGGGATTCTCGTCAGAGGGCACATAAGACCTTAAAACTCTCAACAGTTTTTGAGATTTTTCTGCATTTTAGCTACTGATTTCGTAACGTTCTGCGCATTATTTCTAAAATAATAATATTCTTGTGATGAATGTGTCTATTTCGGGGTTTTTTTATACGTGGTGACAGCTCTGATATGGCCCTTTGTGGTCGGCTGGGCTATAAGCAACATTATCTTACCTTACCCTAGGGGATTCATTGCTTCAGATAACAGAAATGTTTTCAATACCATAATTCCGGAAAGAAAACCGTCGATCACCGGTGATCGAAATTCAAGGCAAAGAACTGAACGAGACCATGGGAGTTGTTCTGTTTTCACCTATCAGCTGAACAGCAACGAG
>JADBJO010001442.1:337500-347500 GCA_016801955.1 Conus betulinus
TGAAATAGAAATACAAGAATAAGCATAAATGATAATTGACTTACATACTTCAATGACAATCCTCTGTGCGTGTGTGTGTGTGTGTGTGTGTGTGTGTGTGTGTGTGTGTGTGTGAGTGTCGTTGTTGTTGTTGTTGCATGCACCTCTGTCTGTATGTCCGTCTCTCTCTCTCTCTCTCTCTCTCTCTCTCTCTCTCTCTCTCACACACACACACACACACACACACACACACACACACACACACACACACACACACACACACACACACACTGTTTGCACATATGCTTACATATATCACCCACCTGTTGTTGTGTCGCATTTGTGATGCATGGTGCTAGCCTAAGTGTACAAACCCAAAACGGTATGTTTTTTTGTCAAGATTTTTCTTCTGTCTTCATTTAAATCCGCATTGATTTTTGTCCATGTTTATCTAGTTGAGCGCAGGTTATAAGCGTATTGCCCCCATTTAATTGTAAATGGTTATTGAACTTAAACGTGAGAAACAGACATGATACGAGCTACTGCAATGCAGTGATCAGAGTCGCAGGATCCTGCTTAGAAGGCCATGAGTGACACACCCTTTAGACCATGAACTACACACCCTTTACAGACGCACGTCTGTGGGATTTCCATACCTGTTTTCCTCGTACCCAAAGTTTCTTAAATTTCTACAGGGTCAAAAATGAAGAATGGAAATACACACTCGATACTTATTCACTCCATGGATGCATCTCAGACACTTAGTTCAAATCAAAGAGGAGGAGGAGGGAGGACGAAGGCGCTGGTTTATGCTGGCTCTGCAGCAAAGCAATGGCATTCGCTAACAGGTGGGTCCTGCGCAGAGACGATCGGCACAATTAAAACTAAATAATGCAGCACCGGCTCAGTCACAGAGCAGGGTCTCCTCCGCTGGGTTCCCTCATGACGCCCTGACATCGATTCCTCGCTGCGCATTTCAAAGAGGAGAGGCAAAGCTGTGGATCAGCTCCTCCAACGGACAATGGTAACCACCAACAACACCTGCATGTAGTTACTCTACCTACACACAAGTGAAATGAGATTTAAAAAAAAAAAAAAAAAAAAAACCTTAATCACTGTAGAGAATGAACAAGAGCATAACGCTCATCTTTGCGCAAGCTTTCGATTTATTACCAATCTTTATCAAGCGGTTTACAGGCACAAACTACCTTTAACAAGGCAAATTAGCTGTCAAGCATACAATAAAGAATCTAGAGTAATCTTGACATGCCATCCATCATCTTTGAAATAGAATACGATCTGCGTCCTCCATTAACTATCGTCTCTGAAAAAAAAAAAAAACATATGGCGTGTCACCGGAACACTGAATTCTTTGAACACCGTATGCCATTCGTCTTACCGATACTGGTGATGTTGAAAACCGTATCATACATATCCTAGAAACACCACCGTCTTTGAACAATTGTGCGCGTCCGTAAAAAGCAAAGAACGAACATCTTCGAAGCACTGGATTCTTTGGGAAAAAAAAAATATATGTATATAAAAACCCTAACCATTGCGGTAACCAGTGGGGAAACCTAGCACAGACTCTGACGCCCCTGTAAGTAATGCCGAAGTCTGTCCATGAATCTCTGGCAGAAGGCAGACTATCCCGCTCACAACAGGCACTGGCAAACAAGCAGGTGCTCTTACAGTGGCACTGCAGTTAATATCTTCCCACTGCAGTGTCCAAAATCCCCGCGCTATGAATAGAAATGAAAAAAATAAAAAACTTGATCATATAAGAGCAAGATATATGTGGAAAGAATCTATTAGCTAGCTGTCTAGCTCAGACACGACGAAATACATAAAACACCAAAGCAGGTTTAGGACAAAAAACAACACATTATTCTGACGACGGGCAAAAGAAATGTTGCTCTGGTTCATTTTTTGCGCGTAATTGGACATGATGAGCTCGTTTCAGGACTCCCTTTCACCTCCGCATGTCCCAGGTGGTCATCCTTCATCCCATTCTCATTTCCTTTCCGGCATCAAACCTGTCACCACGAAAAGCTTTTAAGCTTCTCCAGTTCGACAGGACCATCCATTTACTGCAGTCTCTTCTGTGAAAAATTCCCGATCAGTTAGCGCTAGAATCACTGTTATAACATCACTGGGGCAGAGAAACAACGTTGTTGGGTTGTTTTTTGGACAGGAAATCCTTTTGCCTGCTAAATGCGACCATGTCTCTGACTTTCACAAATGTAAAGTGTTTTGTGTGTGTGTGTGTGTGTGTGTGTGTGTGTGTGTGTGTGTGTGTGTGTGTGTGTGTGTGTGTGTGTGTGTGTGTGTGTGTGTGTGTGTGTGAAAGAGAGAGACAGAGTGTGTGTGTGTATGCTGTGTTTGTGTGTTTGTGTGTGTCTGTGTGTCCGTGTCTGTATGTCTTTGTTTCTGTGTGACTGTGTGTGTGGGGGTCTACGTAATCTTCGTCTTCAAAACGTTAGCAACGAAACTCTAACACTGTAGACACCATCACAGTGCAACTTAAAAAAGTTTTAGAATACAAAGTCACAAAAAAGAGAAAACAAACTGAGAAACCCTTAGGCCTACATCTCTGACCCATGGGTTCGTTGATCGGATTAGATGCAAAACCACGACAAGAAGAGATCAACTTGGAAAACAAAATAAACTTATACAGCGGATGGGGGGGGGGGGGGGGGGGGGAGGTAACTTGGACAAATTTTATTTTATATTTCTTAGTGTTAAAGTCACGAGATGAACTAGTGCCAACACTCTCCTCTTCTTCATCTTCTCAATGGTCATCTTATATCCACCCCACTTCCGTCTCCCTCCAAACTTTAAACAGCAAAAAATCTTTCAAGCCTCTCCGGTTCCACAGAACTATTTATCCAACGCAGTCTATTTTTGCCAAACTTTCCTTTTTGTGTGAGGAGGTGGAGGGGGGGAGGGGGGGAAGAGGGACGGGTGGGGAAGGGAGCAAGCGGAGGGGTGGAGGGGAAAGAGAGGGAAGAGGAAGAGTGTGGGGGTGGGGCAGACAACCAGAAGATCTCTCGCAACACACATGGACTGAGAACTGTCTCTGGGAGAACGCTGACATTTTTTATGGACAAATCTTTTGGGTTTTTCTCTCTCCTAACCTCTCTCTACCCCCTTCCACACACACCTCACCCCCCCCCCCCCCCCCCCCCCAACCACAAGCACTATTCACCACTTCCTCCTGCTATCTTCATCTCTTCTTAGAATCTGTGGGAAAATGTTAGAGGGCTATTAAGAGGGGAGGTTGCCAGAAATGGACTGTAGAGAATGAATGGCCCCGCGCCCATTGGATAAGTCTGGAGTCTGGACGTTTTCACGGGTCAAGACGCTAAAGAGGGGGGGGGGGGGGGGGGCGAGGATGAGGCGGGGAGGGGGGGGGGGGGTGCTGTAGGGACGGGGTGTAAGATGATTAGCTTGGACATAAGGAAGTAGGTAAGACATGACACTAAGTTCATCTCATCACTTTTTAACGGCGAAAAAATGAATTCGTCCGAATTTTTTTTTTTTACCATCCAGTATATACTTTTCTTTTGTTTTCTCATCTGATTTGATGTTAATTCATCTTCTCAACATAGGCTGAAAAGAATGGTTTAAAGTTAAAAGTTTTTTTCTCTCTGATTTTGCTTTCTATCTGATGGGTATACACTAACATGAGGCCTGAAACAACACAGGTTTGCTGTGATGGTGTATACTGTATGATAAATATGTTTCTATTGTTGCAAAGACGAAGACACTCAGACACATACATACACACGCACGTGCACAGACATACACACACACACGCACGCACGCGTACACACACACACACACACACACACACACACACAGCAGGCACGCGCGCGGGCGCGCCCACACACACATACACATACGCGTGCGCGTAAGCACGCACGCACGAGTGCAGGAGCACGTGCACACACACACACACACACACACACACACACACACACACACACACACATAACTTACCACGTTTCCATACATCAGTGATACAAAAGCAGTATTTAGTGCACAAAAGTAGGAAAAACATAAAGCAAACAATGTTGATACGAATCTGCTGCACGAAAAGGCGGATTACAGTCAATAAGAGAGAAAAACTGGAAAAACATGCATTCTCTTGCTAGCTGATTTTTTTTGTAGGATTTATCTACTGCTATGTCTTGTGTGTTGCCTTTATTTCTTTTTTCTTTCTGTCTTCTTTCTTCCTTTTTTTTTTTTTTTTTTTTGTTCTTTCATTCATCTCTTATATTCCTGTCTTTTCATCGTCTGATAACACATGCACACGTTCTGTAAATGATTACTTCTAATACATTCATACATTGTGTGTGTATGTGTGTGTGAGTTTGTGTGTGAGAGTGAGTGTGTGTGTGTGAGTGAGTGAGTGAGTGTGTGTGTGTGTGTGTGTGTGTGTGTGTGTGGTGTGTGTGTGTGTGTGTGTGTGTGTGTGTGTGTGTGTGTGTGTCCGTCCTTGTGTGTGTGTGTGTGTGTGTGTGTGTGTGTGTGTGTCTGTGTGTGTCTGTGTGTGTCTGTGTCTGTGTCTGTGTCTCTGTGTGTGAGTGTGTGTGTGTGTGTGTGTGTGTGCGTCTTTGTGTGTGTGTGTGTGTGTGTGTGTGTGTGTGTGTGTGTGTGTGTGTGTGTGTGTGTGTGTGTGTGTGTGTGCGAGTGTGTGTGTGAGTGTGTGTGTATAGGTGTGTGTGTGTGTGTGAGTGTGTGTGAATGGGGGGGGGGGGGGTAGGGCGATGATGGAGAAAAAGTGGAGGCGATCAGAGATGGACAGTGTGGAGAGAATAATTTATCATGCTGATTACAGCTGGGCCGATACCAGAGGCTTCGCTAAGGCCGGTGGGTAAAATGAGAGGAGGGGGGTAAACAAAAAAAAAAAAGAAAAGGTGTAGCACATGATGAAGGTGGGGGTTGGGAGTGGGGGTAGAACGAGATCGAATCAAAGTCAATGACTGCGATAAATGCTAAAATGGTGGGGTTAGAAAGTTGTTTTGGTTTCTTTTTGTTCTGTTTTCTATTTAGGTTTTGTTTAGTTTTTTTTTCTTTCCTTTTTTTTTCTTTTGTTTTTTTTTCTGTGTTTTATAAGTCGTCTTCACGAAAGCACGTGATACAAAAAGTCAACAAAAAAGAACTGTTTTCCTTTTTTGAAGTGACTGCAGTGCAGACAGTGTAAAGGCCTGCCAAACTGAACGGAGATGGCAACAAAACCAGAACTGCTGTTCCTGAAGCTAACCGTGGCAATCTACCGTATGTCTAACTCCACTGACGATTTCTTGGACAGTGAAAAGGGGGGACAAAGCACAACAGGATAATGATCCAATCACTGGAGAGTTGATGTTCGTTTTCTGCAAAGATGATGGCGTTTTATCAAGGGCGAGAAATAGAGATGCTGTTAAAAAAAAAAAAGGACTTACAACAGACAAGGTATTGTGGAAAAGGAAACCATCCATTGTGGATCAGCATCTGGTGTCATGTAAATCTTGCTGTGCTGAAAGTCTTAGTTCGATTCCCATCACAGGCATATATTTGTGGAACATTCTGGACTTGGCTGGTCCCTACACACAGGTGACTGTGCTTTGGGGGCTCGAGAGAGTGAAGCCTCAAAACCACACAGTTGAATTTCAGGTGTGTCTCTGTGAGTATTGCTCAAATCTCCTGACCACTCTGAAGGTGTCTGTTATCTCTCGGGCCTGGTTGATGCCAGGAAGGAAGAGAGCATTGAGTCCAGCCACGTCACGTCTTCTCTTACCGGAGTGGAACTCCATAGAACAGGGAGTACTTTACAATTGGAACGAAGACATGCTGTCTGTCTGTCTGTCTGTCTGTCTGTCCGTGGTCAAAATGTGTGCCACTCGCTCCAGACAAAGATACTGGGCCGATCTTTCTGAACATTTGTAGGTATGTTCATTATGGGTCACGGATGATGCCCAATGTTTTACTTTACCGTTATAGCCGTTTACTAACGGCTACAATGGGCCATAAACGGGTTCTCTTCTTTATGGAATATCTCAGAAAGTACTTGGCCGACCTTTCTGAAAATTTGCAGGTATGTTTATTATGGATCACAGATGATGTCCGATGTTTATTTTACCATTATATTTGTTACTAACGGATATAACGGCCCATAACGGTTTTTTCTTCTTTATGGAATATCTCAGAAAGTACTTGCCGATATTTCTGAAAATTTGTAGGTGTGTTCAATATGGGTCACAGATGATGGCCGATGTTTACCAAAATAGCCGTTACTAACGGCTATAACGCCCCAAACGGTTTTACCTATTTATGGAATATCTCACGCATGTTCAAGATAAACTGGGAGCACGTTTTTTATGCTTGCATCTTGTTTTTTTTTTACGAACATCTCAAAGTCTGTGGTTCTTCAAGTTCTGATGTCGTTGTAACTTCAGTTTTGTTTGCCTCTCTACATCCATGCCCCTGAGGAATTGATGCCAAAAGTTGTCTGCATTCACACAGTTCATAGCAGCCTTCGTTCGACTGGCTGAGTGGCGCCGCACGCTGTAGGACACTCTTTCTCGTTGACTGTGACGACCAACCTGTTGTTGATCACCCTTTCCTAAGCTTTGCTCACAAAATAGGAGAATTACAGTGAAGATGTTTCTTTGTTTCTGTCATATTTATCATTTGCTACTGATTGTATTGTTCCCCAAGCTGCTCGCTCCGGCTATCCCATGCATGCCCTTGGATAGCCTGTCATAAATTGCATAGCAGCAATCCACAGGGAGCAGTCGATACACGTTCATGATGAGACATGCTGAAAGGCACAGCATTGCCACTGAGTCTTCTCGGTGATCAGTTGTTGCAGTTTTGATCCAGCACATGCAGGACATTGCGTAATTAAGTCTGCATGGAGACACAATACGTTCTGCACGTGTTGAAAAGTAAAACCCCAAAAAAGGAAATGAGCACAATAAGTAATCATTGACTTGGATGGCAGTGGTGTGTGTGTGTGTGTGTGTGTGTGTGTGTGTGTGTGTGTGTGTGTGTGTGTGTGTGTGTGTGTGTGTGTGTGTGTGTGTGTGTGTGTGTGTGTGCGTGTGTGTGTGCGTGCGTGTGTGCGTCTTTGCGCATGCGCGCTTAGACAACTCAAACGCATGTTTCTGTTGCATTTGCGTGTTTTTTTTTTTCACTTTATGCCTGCGATCAAAAAAAGGCATGCTTTTACAAATTTTCTTCTGCCATGATAAAAGCCCGCATTGAGTTTTTCTGTGTTCATTTCATGTGGTGCAGGTCATGAGTTTACCATCCCCAGTGAATTGTAAATGGTTGTTGAGATGAAACCCCAGAAACAGACATGATAGAAGCTACTTTGCGCAGTTGTAAGAGTCGAACGTCGCAGTCCGGGAGGTTATGGATTCGACCCCCTTCACAGATATACGTCTTGGGATTTTCCAGCTCCGTTATGCTCACACTTCTGAGATTTCTGTGAGGTCAGATATGAAGAATGGAAACATGCGGTTAAGCTTCAACCAGTCAATGGATGTTATTATTATAATTGTAATGAAAACTTATATAGCGCCTATTCTCGGCTAGAGACCAAGCTGTAAGCGCTTTACAGTCCACACTCGTTTACACAACGGGCTGCCTACCTGGGTAGTGCCGACTGAAGAGCTGCCAGCTGGCGCTTCATTCAGTCGTTTCCCGTGTCATCCAGTCCATATCATTCAATATCGTTCACTCAGTTTCCTTAATTCCTTCATTATTTCCATTTCTCACGCACGGCGCATGCTATGTGTAACGTGTCATCCATACCAACGTCCAAACTGGCCTTCTCTTCCGAAAGTTGATGATGGGATTTTACGCGTGTGCAAGATGCTGTGCGTGCGTTAACACACGGAACCTCGGTTTATAGTCCCATTCGAAGGAATGAAAAATGAGACGTATCTCTTACACTTAGCTCAAATCGGAGACAGGCAGGAAGAGGGCGCCTTTTTTATGTTGGCTCTGCAAGGAAGCAGTTACATTCGGCCAGCAGGTGTGTCCTGCATACACATGATGAGCACGGGTACAACTGGCTGTCACTATACTGGCCCAATAGCCGGGCAGTGTCTCCCCCGCTGGGTTGCCCTCAGGACCACCAGATATCAATTCCTCACCGTACAGTTCAAAAAGGAAAAGCAGAGATATACATCAACTTTTCCAATAGAATGGCATGTTAAACACAGCACCTGCATGCATCTATTCGACGAAGTATAGAGATGACATACGAAAAAAAACTGATTTCTATTGCAAACACTTAAGAACTCAGCATAGACTTTGATGCCCTAATACATTTTCTAACCTTATTTCACCTTCTATTCATGAATCACTGACAGCAGGCAGACTATCCCATTTACAAGAGGCCACGGCAAACATTCGATGCCTTGAGTGGCCACGGGTGAATATCCTCCCATTGCAAGGTAGAACGTCCCTGATAATGAGCCCAAACGAAAAGGAGAAAGGGTATGCTGGTTTGACCATTTAGGAGCATAACACAGGTGGACAGAACCTAATCATTCACTGTCTTCTCTCTAGCTCCCACACCATGGAATCAAAACAGCAAAGCAGGTTTGGAACAAAAACCAAACATTACTTTGGATGAAAAGGGGGAAAATTTTGGATGAGTTCACTTCTTGGGTACTTTTACATGATGAGCTCGTTTTAGGAAGCACCCTTAGCTCAGCATGCCCTGAGTGGCCATGTTTCATTCCATCTTCATCTGCCTTCCGGCATGAGAGCCGTCTCCATCAAAACTTTTAAGTCTGTGCAGTTCGACAGGACCATCCGTTCACTGCGTTCTGTTTTGTGAAGTGTTCCTAATCGTGTAGCGTTAGAATCTCTGTCACAGTGTTTAGGGGCGGTGAAACCAGATTTTTTTTTATATGATACTTCTTTTGTCTGTTGAATGCTACCATGTCTCTGGCCTTCACAAAGTGCAAGATGGTGGTGGTGATGGTTGTGGTGGTGGTGAGGTGATGGTGGTGGTGGGTTGTGGTGGTGGTGGTGGTGGGTGGTGGTGTGCGTGTGTATGTGTGTGTGTGTGTGTGCATGTGTGTGTGTGTGTGTGTGAGTGTGTGTGTGTGTGTGTGTGTGTGTGTGTGTGTGTGTGTGTGTGTGTCTGTGTGTGAGTGTGTGTGTGTGTGTGTGTGTGTGTGTGTGTGTGTGTGTGTGTGTGTGTGTGTGTGTGTGTGTGTGTGTGTGTGTGTGTGTGTGTGTGTATGTGTGTGTGAGTGAGTCTCTGTGTATGTGTGTGTGCGTGTGCGTGTGCATGTGCGTGTAACTTTCGTCTTTCCCACAATAGACCCGAACTTCTGATGCTGCATACACCATCACAGTGAGACCCAAAAAGTTTTAGAATACAAAGTCACAAGAGCTAAGCCCCCCCCCCCCCCCCCAAAAAAAAAAAAAAAGGGAATTCTTTTAACGATGACCCGTTCAGCCTTTCAACAGATTAGATGAAATACGAAACGTGAAGATGAGCTCAGTTTGGGGAAATAGGATAACGTTATACAGCAGACTGGCAAAAAAAAAACCCAATCTTTGGACAAATTCAGTTTTAGAGTTAAGGTCACGGAATGAAGCAGTGCCAGAGCTCTCTACTTCCTCATGATCTGGCTGATCATCTCACACCCTAGTTCCATTATCCTCCAAACTTCAAAACCCATAACCGCTGAAAGCTTTCCAACCTCTCCAATTCGACTGGATCATTTATTAATGCTCTCTGTTCTGTGAAACTTCCATTTCTGTCTGGTTTTTTTTTTTGAGGGGGGGGGGGGGGGGGGGGGAGTTAGTGGAGAAGAGAGCAGAAGAAGGGGAGGGAGTAACTGAAAGAGAGGGGAGGGGAGGGGGAGAACGAGAAGATCTGTCGTGAAATGTGTTCACAGATGGACTGAGAACTGCATCATGAGAGCGTTGACATTTTCATAAATGCACTGTTACACTACAGTTACGCAGTATGGTGTTGGTGTACCTTTGTATGACTGGATGT
>JADBJO010001442.1:350000-372500 GCA_016801955.1 Conus betulinus
TTTGTGTTCCTGCGTGCGTGCGTGCGTGCGTGCGCGTGTGCGTGCAGACGTGTGTGTGCGTGAGTGTGTGCTTGCGTACGTGCGTGCATGCGTGCGTGCGTGTGTACGTATGTGTATGTGTGTGTGTGGGGGGGGGGATGCTGGCGAATGAAGTCGAGGCGATCCGAAATGGACAACGTGAAGGGAATGGGTATCGTGTTGATTAAAGCAGAGCCAGTAGCAGAAAATTTATAAAGGCTGAGAGGGGGGGGGGATGAAGAAGAGGAAAGGAAGATAATAAAAAAAAAAGTAGACGTGGAATTTAGGATGTGAGATGGGGTCGAGAAGAAGCGAATCGAGATCGAATCATGGCCGAGATTAATGGGAAAACGTAGGGCTTGCCTTTTGTTTTATTTGTTTGCATCGTTTTTGTTTCGTTTCATAAAGTCGTAATCACAAAATCAGATCATACAATAACCCTACAAAAAACGTTTTCCTTTGAAGTGACAGCAGTGCAGACGACAGTGTAATAGCCGGCTACAAAGAACGGAGATGACGACAAAGCCGGTACAGGTGTTCCTAGAGCTAACCATGGAAATTAGCCGTATGTCTAACTCCGCGAACGATTTCTTTGTGAGTAAAAGGGGACAAAGCACAACAGGATTGCGAATTGCCCGATTGTTGATGTTTGTTCGCTGCAAAGATGATGGCGTTTTGTTAAGAACGGAAAGAAATGCTTCAGATGTATACAGAAGTGTTGTTTAAACAAAAGGAGGTCTTTCCGAAACATGAAAGACAAAATATTGAGAAAAATACCAGCCGCTGTGGTTCAGAGGTTAGTGTCATGGACTTCCCATGTGGGAAGTCGTGAGTTCAATTCCAAACACAACCATTTACTTGTGAGAAGTTTTAGACTCGACTCGTTCCAACTCAGAGTTGAGTGTGCTTTGGGCTTGAGAGTGAAGTCTCAAAGCACATAGTCGAGTTTCATCAACTTAAAGGGTGTATCTCTGTAAACATTGCTCAAATCTTCCCAACCAGCTCCACAGGTAAGTGTATCTCTCAGTCCTGGTGAGTACTAGGATGGCAGAAAATGTTGAATCCAGTCCTGTCATATAAATTCTGACCAGAGAGAAAAGTCCATGGCCTCATCGTTTTCACTCTCATTTTCATTGATCATCATTGTTTGTTTTTTTTTGTGCTCCCAGTTCTTGTAGAACAGGGAGTACTTCACAATGGGAACGAAGAAATGCTGTCTGTGTGTCTGTCTGTTCGTGGTCAAAATGTGATCCACTCGCTCCAGACAAAAATGCTGAACCGATCTTTCTGAAAATTTGTAGATATGTTCATTATGGGGTAACGGATGATGCCCGATATTTTATTTTACCAGAATAGCCGTTACTAATGGCTATAAATGATGATTTTTGTGTGCAGTTTAAGCAATAACGGTTTATAAGCTTAAGTGTAACCAACGTTTGTAAAACGCCTTGGTAGTATAGTGGGATAGTGTCCCCGCGTGTCGTGCGGGAGATCCGATTCATTCCCCACCAGGGAGAGCAGGGTTTTTTTTTTTCCTTACATACAAAATCTCTACCACCAAAAGGGGAGAAAGTGCTATAGTGACTGATTGATATTTTTTTTCTTTTTGTTGAACTACTACTTACTGGGAGTACGTTCATGTGCTTTGCATCTTTTTTTTTTATTTCAAATGCTGCGACTCTTCTCATAGTGACTACAGTTTCAGTTTCCTCTCCACATCTACGCCCTCGGTGAAATCATATCAAAACTCGTCGCTACGTGCACGCACAAGGGATCTTCGCTGGACAGGCGTGCTGGCCCCTGTTCTGCGGGACACTCATCCACTAGGGCTCCAAGACCAACCGATCATTGTCAATTTTACCCATTTTGGGTCACGATTTAAACCCGTTTTGATTTTGTTGTCTACGTTTGTTTCATTTGGTATAGGTAGGTCATAAGTTTAGCATCCCAAAGAAATTGTAAATGGTCACTGAGGTTGACCCTGAGAAACAGATACCATACGAGGTAGTACGGTGCAGTAAATAGAGTGGCAGGTTGCGTTTGTGAGGTTATGGATTCCACTCCTTATACAGGCACACGTCTTTCGGATTTTCCAATCCTGTTTTACTCGTGCCCAAAAGTTTTGAAGATTTCTATGGTGTCAAATACAAATAACGCAAACACACAGTTGACGTTCATAAACTTCATGATTCCATCTCTGATACGTAGCTCAAATCACAGAGAAGGAAGAGGACACTTATTTATGCTGGGGTCTGCAACAGTGCAGTTATATTCGCCAATTAGTGCGTGCTACATTTACACGATCAGCACAATCACAACAGAATGCCACAGTACTGGATCGATAGCACGGTCCCAAGCCCGGGTAAGAAAGGAGGAGGGTTGGGCGAGGGGTTAGCACCCCCTCCCTGTAAAACACCATCATGATACAAAAACGCCAACAACAGACTCTAGAGAAATCTCAGCCCTGGGAGAAGATGGACCTTCAGCTGGAGGACCTATGACGCGGAGTGGTGACAGCCGGAGTCATCCGGAAGCCACTCAGCCGACTACCATCCTCTCGACCAGGACTGCGACGTGACCTGGACGCAGATGCCAAGAAGAAGATGGGCCACACACGGGGGCAGCTGGAGAGACTGGCCCAGGACAGAGACAGCTGGGAGGACCCTGTCGGCGGTCTATGCCCCGGTGGGGGCGATGGGCATGAGTGAAGTAAAGGATCAATAGCAGGGCAGTGTCTCCCTCCGGTGGGTTGCCTCATGACCGGCATCATGATAATTCCTCACCATACAGCCCAAAAAGGAGAAGCTGAGGTGTGCATCAACTTCTCCCACAGACAATGACAGGCACAAAGAGCACTTGCATGCATCTGTTCTACAAAGTAGAGAAATGACACGAAAACCCTTATCCTTGCTGCATGCACTTAAGAACTCACCGCAGACTGCAATGCCCCAGTAACCTTCCTCCCTAATTCCAACATCTGTCCAGACATGAATCACTGAGAGTATGCAAGCTACCCCACTGACAAGAGGACACTGGAAAGAGCAGGTGCGCTATAGTGTCATTGCAGTGTATATTTCTCCAGTTGCAAACGTCCAAATCCCGTGTTATGAGTCCAAATGTAAAAGGGTACGTTGTCTTGGTAATAAGAGAGTACGATACTTGTGGAAAGAACTCATGAAGTTGTTACCTTCTCTCTAGCTCAAACGGGTTGAGAACAAGACAAACATTGCTTTTGATTGATGCACAAAGTGAAAAATGTTCCGGTTTTTTTTTTTTTTCTCTTTTTTTTTGCGTAATTTGACAAGATGAGCTCGTTTCAGGACTCTCTCCCTCCTCAGCATGTCGCGAGTAATCATCCCTCATTCCATTTTCTTTTCCCTTCCGGCCTGAAAGCTGTCTCGACCAAAAGCTTTAAGCTTCTGCGATTCGACAGCACCATCAATTCACTGCTTTCTCTCCTGTCCAATGTTCCCAGTCACTGAGTTCTGGATTCTTTGCCATGGTTTCTAAGGACAGAGAAACAAAAGATTTTCTGTAATATGACATCCTTTTGTCTGCTAAATGCTCTCGTGCCTCTGACCTTCATAAAGTGAGGTGGTGTGTGTGTGTGTGTGTGTGTGTGTGTGTGTGTGTGAGTGTGTGTGTGTGTGTGTATGTGCGTGTGTGTGTGTGTGTGTGTGTGTGTGTGTGTGTGTGTGTGGTGTGGTGTGTGGTGTGAGTGTGGTGTGTGGTGTGTTTCGGGGGGTCGCAATCTTCGTCTTTCAACAACAGAAACGAATTTCTGATGCAGTATACACAATCAAACTAAACCTTTAAAATTCGAGAAAACAGTCACAAGAGAGAAATATGGGAAAGACCTATTAACTTTGACCAATTCGACCTTTAAGCAAGTCAAGTGAAGTATCAGAACAAGACTAGACCAGCTTGAAAAAAAAAACACGTTGTTGTTGTAGCCGATGGGAAAGAAAGACACGTGGTCAAATTCATCTCTTCGTGTTGAAGTCACGGAAGGAACCAGTGCCAAAACTCTCCGTTTCCTCGTGACCAGGCTGATCATCTGGCACCTACTCGTTTCCATTTTCCTCCAAACTTCAAACTGCAGGAATATTCCGGCCCTCTCCAGTTCGACAGGAATATCCATCAAATGCAGTCTTTTCTGTCACTCTTCCCTTTCTTGCGTGACGGAGGAGGGGCGTCGGAGAGGAGGGATGGGGGATGGGGGTGGGGTAATGAAAAGAAAGGGGAGAGAAGAAGTGGGGGGGGGGGGGAGAACCAGAAAGTCGTGAAATGCGTTCACAGACAGACTGAAAAATATCACTGTGCTTGCGTTGGCATTTTCATAAAAGCACTTTTTACACCACAGTTAGGTGGCATGGTGTTAGCATACGGTTATCTGATGGGATGTATGGAGTCCTTTGAAGAAGCAATCTGGAAGAAATCTGGAAGAAATTTCACTATTGCAGTTTCACATTTTTCATCTCTCTCTCTCTCTCTCTCTCTCTCTCTCTCTCTCTCTCTCTCTCTCTCTCTCTCTCTCTCATAACACAGCATCATAGTGTGGAGCTTAACACATCCATGTACTCACGTACATAGGAGTTTCTGTTCCAGAATCCATCATCAATATATCAGAAACGACTTTATTGAGCTTTTTCAACAGCCGTCAAATTATCCTGTTATTCTCAAGAACGGTCAAAGAACCCCACGGCAATTTCAAAACGTATTCGTATAAATTGCTAAAAACGTTTCAAGAACCGTCAAATCATCCTGTTATTCTCAAGATCGGTCAAACAACTCCACAGGAATTTCAAAATGCGTTCGTATAAAATGCTACGAATGGTCCTTGAAGTATGCATGATTTTGTATTTCATGATGTTCCATACCGATTCTTTTGTTTTTGATTTGAACCCAGATTTCGAAGAGAATGGTGCTATATATTTCTAGCTGTCGTTTTTTTTTTCCTTTTCCTTCTAGTCTAACTTTCTCCCTGAACGATTCGTTTGGCAAGGACAGTGGAAATGCGTAGATTCGGAAGAATTAACTCACCGTTCAAGTCCAGGCTGCAAACATGTTTTGAAAACAGCACACGTTGCATCACTAAAAGCCGTCTTATGTATTACATTGCACTGTCAGGGCAGGGATATAAAAAAAGGCAGGATACACGGTATGACATGTAAGATGTAATTTGATATGATACCAGACAATTTCATAATGTGTTCAGAAAGGATGATACCAGACAATTTCATAATGTTTCAAAA
Source organism: Conus betulinus (assembly GCA_016801955.1). Classification (NCBI taxonomy): domain Eukaryota; kingdom Metazoa; phylum Mollusca; class Gastropoda; order Neogastropoda; family Conidae; genus Conus; species Conus betulinus. Next base: position 355,274 of record JADBJO010001442.1, read on the forward strand.
TGTGTTCATAAAGGATAATACCAGACAATTTCATAATGTGTTCAGAAAGGATGACATGTTCAGAAAGGATGATACAGACAATTTCATAATGTGTTCAGAAATGATGATACCAGACAATTTCATAATGTGTTCAGAAAGGCAACAGCCTGCATTCAAAGAGGTGAGTGTGGGGGCCGGAATAGCTCAGTGGTAGAGAGCTCCGGGCTCGTAGTCTTGGTGATCCTGGGGTTGCGGGTTCGAATCTCCGCCGAGCCGTTTCGGTACGGGGGGATTTTTACCTCGGAGTTACATTGGTTCTGACTTCATTTCCCATACAGTCCTTCGAATGAGACTCTAAACCGAGGTACCGTGTGTGAACGCACGCATAACATCTTGCACACATGTAAAATCCCATCACCAACTTTGGGAAGAGAAGGCCAGTTTGGCTGTCGGTATGGATGACATGTTACACACAGCATGCACCTTCCCTGAAGCTGGAGTATGGCTGCCTTAATGGCGGGATGAAAAAAAAAAACGGTCATACACACAAAACTCCACTCCCTTTGTTGGATAGATAGGATTAATCTTGCCTGTTTATACAGGGAGTGTCCGCAGGAGTATCAGCCTGCGTACGCAGAAGAAGAGAAGAAGAAAGGGGTGAACTCATTTCTCGTCATTTATTCATTTCCAATCATCTTGCTAAAAACAAACCTTCATGGAACTCTGGATAGAGGGAGCCAAAGAGGAAGACAAAAACGATGGACTGAAAACTTCGCAGTGTGGACAAGGCACCATTTCCAGAGGCATGGGGTTTGGCATACCATCAACAGAGCACAGCAAGTCTGAAGAAGAAGAAGAAAGAAGAAAAAGAAAAAGAAAGAAGAAGAAGAAAAGAAAGAAAAAGAAAGAAAGAAAGAAGAAAGAAGAAGAAGAAGAAGAAGAGAGAAGAAAAGAAAAAAAAGAAAGAAAGAAAGAAAGAAGAAGAAGAAGAAGATTTGCATATCACTCGCTGTCAGACAGACGTTTCTCAGGTCGTTTATTTATGTCAACAACGGCCCTTCATGAAAGGGTGTAAACGACGAAGTCAAAAACAACAATTCACGACTATTAATGCACTAGAATCTATCTCTCTGTTCTCCTAGCTAGACAACTGGCATAAGAACAGAAACAAAGCATTAGTGTTTCCACATAAGAAAAAAGTTTCTTCAAGTTTCCATAGTCTCTCTGCCCATATTGGACAGTGCTGTCAGACATTCATCGTGTCCAAGGCACGACATGATGGAAGGCTTGGAGGCCATAATTTCTCCTTCCACCGCCTTTGCCCTTCCCTGAACTGAATTAGGTATTCATGAACTGCTGGATCTGCAGAGAGGGTTTTCAGGCCGAATATAAAAAAAAAAGCCTACGAGTGGTTCACACTCACTAACCCAGTTCCACTGACAAACGTTCTAACCACTTGGCCATTTCCCCTCAATATTATCCTGTGCGAACACGCTTTTTTCACCTCAGTTCAAGGCACGCGTGTTAGAGAATTGTTCAAGACTGTTGTTAAATTCCTGAAAGCGACAGGTTAGTGTTACAGTTGTTGCAAAACCTCAGAAAGTTCTTGCCCGAAACCACAGACATAAAGGCAATGAAGCACAAGGGTCGGAAAAGGGAACTTTCATGCACGATTGGGTGTTTGGAGTGTCAGGACGCGCCAGGGACACACGTGGGAAAATGTGATGTGATTTTACAAGAGAGAGAGAGGGGGGGAGGAGAGAGGGAGGGAGAGAGAGAGCGAGTAAGAGACCGACAGACACACAGACAGACACACAGACAGACAGATACTCAGACAGACAGACCGACGGAGAGAAAGTCAGACACACTTTTAGACGAGAGAGAGAGAGAGAGAGAGAGAGAGAGAGAGAGAGAGAGAGAGAGAGAGAGAGAGAGAGAGAGAAAGACAGACAGGCAATACAGACAGGCAGAGAGAGAAAGAGAGAGAGAGAGAGAGACTTCCATTCAAACTCAATTTGCACAACATGAAACTTCTACAACAGTATTGTTTCTTCAAAGAACGCCATGCGCCCAATCAGATAACACTATGCTAGACACCACTGGTGTAATAACACTGTCGGAAAAACGCAAACACTCTCCCTTTGCAACTCACACTCCATTTTATGAACGTGTTTTAGTCAACACAACACTTTCAGTCTTCTCCCCCCCACCCTCTCTCTACCACCCCAAACCCACCCCCACATAACCCCCTCCCCCCCCCTCATACCCTAACCACCACCACCATAAACTCTGCTACCTCCCACCTTCACCTCACCGTAGAAGCTGCGGTGGAAATTAGAGAGTTACAGAAAAGAGGGCAGGTTGGCAGAAGATAAGATAAGATAAGGTAAGGTAATGTTGCTTATAGCCCAGCCGACCTCAAAGGGACATATCAGGGCTGTCACCACTTCGAAGTCAACTCACAAATAAAAAACAACAAAAATGAAAACAACATTCATACATCGCTTTGAAAGATACCTTCTTAAAACGCACCAGAAATTTCTGGTGCGTTTCCGTCCGGCGGCCATTTTGGTTGTGCGCCGAATGTGAGAAGATAAGTGGTTTCTTGTTCTTCGTTTTCACTGTCCTAATGTTATTTGCTTTTGCCTGAAGAAGGCCCAAGAGGTCGAAATGCATTGTGTCTCGTCTATGTCCTTGGCGGTAACTAACCCCCTCTCTTTCTAAATTTTATTGGATTCATTTTCCGCCCTCAGTCACTCTGTTTTGAAACTTCATTTAAAAATCTTTTCTTCTTAAATAGAAGAAGAGTCTCCAGTGAATGAACGGCCCTGTTGCATTGCAGTAGGTTTGAAAGCTTTCAGTGGCTGTGGCTCTGAAGATGGGGGTGGGCAGGAAGGACATGGGTGTGAGATGATCAGCTTGGACATGAGGAAATGGGAGAGTCTTAGCACTCGTCCATCATGTGACTTGTGCCTGAAAAAAAGACTTTTTTTCATCTTTTTTTTTCATCTGCACAATAGTTTTGTTTTCTGATCTGATCTCATTTTGTGGTGACAGTTTATTTGACCTTCTCAACATAGGCAAAAAAAAAGAGTGGTTCACAGGGGAGAAAAAGCTTTTTTTTTACCATTTTTCTCTCAAAAGAGACATGATGATTCAGGAGATGAGAAAAGAAGAAGACCAAAAAAGACTCCAAAAAGCAGTCCAGCAGAGCCAGCAAGGGGCAATGGACAACGTGGGAGAATGCACTCCAAAGAAGTCTCACTTGGAATGACATTTGGCACACCCCCCCCCCCCCCCCTCAGGATCAGCTTCATTCTCAGATCTGCATATGACCTTCTGCCCTCAAATGCAAACCTGGTGAAGTGGGGAAAAAAACAGACATCCTGCATGCCCCCTCTGCCATGAAAAAACAAACAGTGGAGCATGTCCTAAGCTCATGTAAAGTAGCCCTGGCTCAAGGAAGGTACACATGGAGGCACAACCAAGTGCTCAAAGAGATTGTACAAGTAGTCTGGGCTAGTACCAACAACACAAAAGGGAAAATCAGGACTCCAAAAGCACCCGCAACATTCTTCACGGCAGGCAGGAGGCAGCGAATCATGGCCAAGAACAACAGTGCCACTCGAACATGCAGGCAGAGTCTGCTGGACGGGGCAGATGACTGGGAGTGCACTGCAGACCTCCCAGAATGGAAGAGTCACCCAGAGATCATCAGCAAGAGTGGCATGAGACCAGACATAGTAGTCCACTCTCAGTCAACCAAGCAGCTGATCATGATCGAGCTCACGTGTGCCATATGAGAACAGAATGGAGGCAGCTCAAATCTACAAGACTGAAAAGTATGCTGATCTGGCAAAACAGCCTGAGGAGAGAAGGCTATCAGGTCAAAGTCCTCACTGCAGAAATTGGAGCTAGGGGGTTTGTAGGAACGTCTGCATACAGACTCATGAAACAGCTCTCAGTTGCAGGGAGGGAAAAACCAGAGCCCTGAAAGCAATGGCAGAAGCAGCAGAGAGGTGTTCAAGCTGGATCTGGTCAAGGAGGAACAAAAGTGAACTTCATAAGGCTTAACTTTTCCTACAAATATCAGGTGTCCCAGTGGCTCACGCTCTCCACGAGTTTCTTTCTAGCAAACTGTGGTACAAAAAAGAGGATTGCAGTCGAGTACATCGAATGCTGCAAAGTCATGCATTTTCTTGCTGGATTACTTTCTGTCACGGTCGCTAAGCCGGACGGCCCTACCACCCCTAGCCACGCCTATCACACACTAAGTCAGACAACACAGCACACTAACACAGCTTTACAATCATGCACACTTCTTTATTCACACACACACACACACACACACACACACACACACACACACACACACATCACACACACCACACACACGGTATGGCCCACACTCCCGTCCATCCACCCACCGCACACCGGTATCCCACTTCCCCGCTGAACCCACCCTACCCTGCTACGACCTGGGGGACCCTAACCTATCCTAAGACACCAGTTGCAGTATATCACTGCGACCTGGGGACGCAGCGACAGCCCGCACACGTGTGTGGCTAACTACTAGGGACAAGGACTAACCCAAGGGACTCTAATCTCTAAACTACACCACCCCCCCCCCCTCTCCCCGGGACCCACCCTTCTTTTTTTTGACCTGGGACCACCACCACACTCAGGTCGCTGCGTCCCTAAGGGAGGCAACGACAGGTACCCTGTGCCGTGCTAGGCCACTACGTCCCTAAAGGAGGCAGCAGCTAACACCCCTGACCCCACTGCCTAATTCTACGCCCCCCTTCCTACCACAGAATTGGACAACCCTTCCTCCCTGCAGGAAACTCCTCCCGCTCCTCGGCGCTGTCCGTGGCCCCTCGCAGGCTGACTCCTCCGTGGAAGACCCTGCTCCCGGTGCTCGCTGCTGTCCCGTGGCCTCACGCAAGATGGCCTCACTCAAGATGACTCCCCGCGATGAACACAACACACACACTGAGGGTGAAGGAAGGCCTGGCGCAGCACCCCCTCACGTGGCACTTGAACAGGGTGGTCCTTCCCTCCTGGGAAAGAGGAGACAGTGGTGGCTGCAAGAACTGCCTCACAGACGACAGACGGCCTGGGTGGTCACAGACCCCTCCCGGAAAAGCACCAGTACGATAACAGGACGTCGCCAACCCTTACTACAGCAGTACAGCCATATTTCTGCCTGAGCCAATCTACGTTATTACATATGAAATTAGGTATCACACCCAAATCTCACACCCAAAGAAAACAACCCAACCGACCCCCAGCACAGACTCCATGGGGCCCCCTTAGGAAATGCTAAGTAGTCTAGGAAATGGGGCAACTTTACAAAGAGATGTCCTCACACAAAACGTAATAACGAGCATCTCTCTACAAAACTTAACTTTCATCTGGGTTCATGTTCACACAAGAGAATCGGCTCGCAGCCACAATCCCTCACATTCCTACCCCTCTTTTCACTGTCAAGTATAATCATACATCAAAACAACATGATTTGCTCGCCAAAATTTCCATCCAGCACCCCACTCTCATGTCATCTCTTGTCAGTGAACCCAGTTCATATTCCTTGTTGTGCCAACATAATCACACTTCATACAATATTCTATGCTGCACACACCATCCATTCTTTATTCTACCGACTGCTAAGCCACTCGCCTTAAACTTTACCTCTCCCTTCTTCCTGACCACTAAAATTCATAATGGGGCCGCCACCACGCAACCTAAGGTACCTTCCGTCCAACCCTGTTCTGTCACAAACGCATATATCCCTGTATGTGTGATGACTGTCGCTTGCTCCACCGAAAACTTCCAACCATATGGACTCACTGTACGTCACAATGTGTACACAACACCTGTCATTGCGCCAGTCTCCTTGGAGGGTGTCCTAACAGACTTGCCTTCACGCGCATATTGCTCAACAAAAACCTGGTGCGCTTGTTCACACACACACACACACACACACAGTCTGCACGCGCACGACACTCGCGTCGAGAACCATGACTCTTAAAGAAAGAGAAAGGACACCAACATAACTTGGATGGTCACGACCGTACCCTGCTATAAACCACTCACCCACAAATCGGCCTTGGCCCTACTGCACAGTTAAACTGATTCCAATGCTGTGCAGGGCAACTCCGAAATCGTTACTCAACTTCAACGCATTACTACTATTTACAACTGAAATTGAGCACAATCATCACACCCCTTTATGATTTCACGCAGACACATCTGCACCTGACTCATATTATGATCCTCAACAAAATGCAACCTCATATTACCCTCTTATTGAACCGACTGAAATTAACATGAGCTAGCCACACAATCAATATCTGCCTCACCGTCCATCAATAGTTATAATATCGAACCCAAATTGTCTAGCCAAACTGTCCCATGACAACCGAACTCCGGAACCACTATGTACACTACTTACAAGATAGACAGAAAAGAGGTGACAACACAAACCCGCTGACAATAAATTTCAACCGCGAAACCAAGACGACATCATACCAGACAACCAGTACACGCAACGAACACAATACCAACCTAATCACAACATAAGACAACCACAGTACAACTCGACCATAACACAAGAAAACACGACGAACCACAACACCACGAACATAACGGATCACCAACCTGGACAGACGGACGATCAACCACACCAGTTCTGCAACTGGCTGAAAGTGGCTGCCAACAAGGACAACACAGACCCGGCACAGGCCAAGGGCCCACCAACCCGACGAGGACCTGGCCCGAACTATGACTCGAAGTCACTCACTCAGCAGAACTAACGGCGCTCCTGCCGCGCAACTACAAGAGCACGTCCACTCCGACGAACACCAGGGACCGAAGTCAAGCTACCCCAACGCATTCCGCCCTGGTCGGAATCAAGCGAGCTCCACTCACAACACAACGCGACCATTGGTCAGAACAGTGTATCCCTCCGCAGAGCTCACACACCCGACCAACGGACTAGTTGTTGCTCGTGCAACAACACGACAATTTACAACACAACAACAACAGCCGATATCCTGCCCCGACCTCTCTCATACGGAACCAAAGCAACAAAGAGTAATAGTCAGAAACGAAGCCAACTTTCTCCTTCCACTCCCTGAATAAATGAAGGTTGGAAGGCAAGAATACTATATGTCCTGCTTCCCCTGCCCCCCTACCTAGCCTAACCTTCATACCAAACCCCGAGGGCCTTATCCTAACCCCCACCTAACTAAATCCCCAGCCCTACACACACACACACACACACACACACACACACACACACATACGCTCTCTCTATTCCTGAGCTACCACTCTAAACACATGGACGTACTGGTTCAGTACCGCCGATCGGTGACAATTTTAATCGGACTTATCAAATTTCTTTCTTTCGTTCGTTTTTTTTTTTTTTTCTTTCCTTCTTTTTTTTTCTCTGATGTATGTTTCTTTTTATTATCAGATCACAAGTGCCCAAATCCATCAGCGATATCTTCTGATACATACATGAGGCAAACAGGCAGACAGACGCCTCTCTCGATGAACATATACCGATGAGTAGACAGACAAACAGGCGCACAGAGAGAAACAAGGAAGGGGCAGACAAACACACTCAAACTCAGAACAGAGCTTTTTCTTTAAATTAGATGAAGTAGTATCCAGTTTTTGACAGCAGAACGGACAGTATAGTCATTGTACTCATGATCATAGCCTATGGCAATAAAGAAAACTTCAAAGCTGACTTTACTGTGTGAGAAATTGTATGCCAGCTGAGAAGGGATTTATACTAAGACCAAGAGTTTTCTTTTTAAAAAAAAAAAATGAATGAATAAAAAAAAAACGACAGATGAAAAAAGAAAAAAGACGAACAAGGAGGAGGAAGAGTGTAAGGTGGAATGAAGAGCCTCACGTGTGTGTGTGTGTGTGTGTGTGTGTGTGTGTGTGTGTGTGTGTGTGTGTGTGTGTGTGTGTGTGTGTGTGTGTGTGTGTGTGTGTGTGTGTGTGTGTGTGTGTGTGTGTGTGTGTGTGTCTGTGTGTGTGTGTGTGTGTGTGTGTGTGTGTGTGTGTGTGTGTGTCTGTGTGTGTGTGTGTGTGTGTGTGTGTGTGTGTGTGTGTGTGTGTGTGTGTGTGTGTCTGTGTGTGTGTGTGTGTGTGTGTGTGTGTGTGTGTGTGTGTGTGTGTGTGTGTGTGTGTGTGTTGTGTGTCTGTGTCTGTGTGTGTGTGTGTCTGTGTGTGTGTGTGTCTGTGTCTCTCTGTGTGTGTGCGTGTGTGTGTCTGTGTGTCTGTGTGTATGAAGGTGGGTGGGGCGATGATGGGCAGCAGGGGGTGGGGGGGGGGTGGAGGCCATCAGAGATGGACAAGATGCAGGGAATAAGTTATCAGCTTGATTAAAGCTGGGCTGGTAGCAGAGGCTACATAACGTCTGGGGTGAAATGAGACGAGCGAGGAGGAAAGGAAAATTAAAAAAAGGAGGTGGAGGAGAGGATGGAGGGGGGGATTGGGGGGGGGGGTTAAAGCGAGATCGAATCAGAGTCAACGGCTGAGATAAATGGAAAAACAGTGAGGTTGGGAGTGTTTGGTTTGGGTTTGGTTTGGTTTGGTTTGGTTTTGGTTCTGGTTTGGAGTTTCAGCTTTTTTTTTTTTTCAAAGTCGTGTTGTCAAAATCGTGTGAGACAAAAGCCCAACAAAAAAAGAACTGTTTTCCTTTGAAGTGACAGCAACGCAGACAGCGTAATGGCCTGCTAAAATGATCGGAGATGGGCATCAACGGCAGGCTTGGGAATCAGCCGTGTATCTAACTTCTCTGACGATTTCTTTGCGAGTAAAAGGGAGACAAAGCACAACAGGATAGTCAACTAATCACTGGAATGTCGATGTTACCGTTCGCTGCAAATCTGATCAAGAAAAGAACGAAATGTTTCGGACGCAAACAGAGGTGTTGTTTAAACAAACAGAGGTCTTACTGAAACACACAACTGACAAAATATTGAAACAAAAATTCCAGCCGCTGTGGTTCAGTAGTTAGTGCCACGGACATACTATCTGAGAAGTCATGGGTTCGATTCTCATCAGAGCCATTTGTTTGTGGAATCTTTTGGACCAAGCTGGCTCCAACATGAACTGAGTGTGCTTTGGGAGTGAGAGTGAGGTGGCAAAGCACGTGGTCGAGTTTCGTCAACATAGTGGGTATGTCTCCGTGTGCGTTGTTCAAAACTCCTGTGCAACTCTGCAGGTGTCTGAATCTCTCGGGCCTGGTTAACGCCAGGATGGAAGGTAGCGTTGGGCCCAGCTCTGTTATATAACCTATGGCCAGAGTGGAACTCCAGAGTGTCATTATTCTGACTTTTTACCTCAATGATCCATTTTTGTTTCATCTCAGGCAAAAGTCGGATCTGAAATGAATGGAGATCTCGCTTTCTCCGAGCGCCCCGTTTTTTTTTTTTTTTTTTTTTCTTTTTTTTTTTTTTTTTTTGTTTTTTTGTTTTTTTTTTTTTTTTTGTTGTTGTTTTTTTTTTTGGGGGGTTTTTGTTTTTTTTTTTTTTGTGTTTGTTTTTTTTTTTTTTTTTGCCTGTGTGCACGTTTGTTTTGTCATCCATCCCATCAGCACACGGTGGTCTGCTCTTCCTACAACGATGGATGAGGTTTTAATGTGCGTGCATGTTATTCTTATTCATGTATTTTACATGTGTGTTCAAACACACGGCACCGGTTCGAAGTCACGTTCTCGAAACTTTTGGAAGGGGAGCTGTAGTCTGCTAGGGCGTCGAATCTGAACAAAATCCCTACTAACCCTGGTGGGCTTCAAGGACAGATTGAACCCAGTGGCTTTAAGGACAGATTGAACCCAGTGGCTCTAAGGAAAGATTGAACCCAGTGGTTTTAAGGACATATTGAACCCAGTGGCTTTAAGGACAGTTTGAACCCAGTGGTTTTAAGGACAGTTTGAACCCAGTGGTTTTAAGGACAGTTTGAACCCAGTGGCTTTAAGGACTTGGCTTTAAGGACAGATTGAACCCAGTGCCTCTGTTTTCTTTATTTTCTCTCTCTCTCATGCTTCGCACCTTTTTTCTGAGATCGACAGTTTAATGCAGTTTCGATCATGCAGGGATGTGAAGTCAATAGATATATTACTAAGTAAAGCACTACGATTGGCCACAGTCTGATGAATCTTCAGAATAGGTAAAACAAACAAACAAACTAAACATAAAAAGAACTACAAATGTCTATTCAGTTATTCATTCAAACAATCCAGTGAAATTCGCATTAACATCAGTATCTGTTTCTTTCAGCTGCATTTTTTTTTTCATAACTTGAGAGCAAGATTAACGATTTCGGACCTTAATATTAACAAAAATCTTGTAAGGGTATGCCGTTGTTGAATGAAATTTCGTTTTGGGTAACCATAAACTCATGTAAGTACAAAAGAACATGATATGGAATGCCAAGAGAAGGAATAATGTGTAGAGATGGTGAACCATATTAGGCGAATGAGAAATTCCAGTTCGTGTTTGCTGACATATCGTTTTTTTTTTTTTCACAAGTCTACGTCGCCATGTTCCAGAACAATATCTTAAAAGAAGTTAAATGATTTTTTTTTTTTTTTGGTCATTTGTTCAGTAGTGCCTTGATATTTATGGTATAGACTGGATATGTTTTGTTCGGAGACCATGTGATGCAGGACAAGACACGCTCGCACGCGCGCGCGCACGCACACACACACACACACACACACACACACACACACACACACACACACACACACACACACACACACACACACACACACACACACTCACACGCACACACACACACACACACACACACACACACACACACACACACACACACACACACACACGCACGCACGAAAGATCAATTTTCAAGACTGGCCTCCCCTCAATGGCAAGAGTTGTGTGGTTTGAGGTTATGCCACTAACAGGGAACAGAAGAAGAGAGACAGCAAGAAAAGCAATCACACAAAATGTATGTAAAGATCATTAGGATGACCCAGAGTCCCTCACAGTAATGCAAGAGTTAATGATACCACACAAATAGCTTGTGTGTGTGTGTGTGTGTGTGTGTGTGTGTGTGTGTGTGTGTGTGTGTGTGTGTGTGTGTGTGTGTGTGAAAAATGTGTATGTGTGTGTGTGTGTGTGTGTGTGTGTGTGTGTGTGTGTGTGTGTGTGTGTGTGTGTGTGTGTAAGTGTGTGTGTGCGTGTGTGTGCGTGTGTGTGTGTGTGTGTGTGTGTGTGTGTGTGTGTGTGTGTGTGTGTGTGTGTGTGTGTGTGTGTGTGTGTGTGTGTGTGTGTGTGTGTGTGTGTGTGTGTGTGTGTGTGTGTGTGTGTGTGTGTGTGTGTGTGTGTGTGTGTGTGAGAGTGAGAGAGAGAAAGAGAGAGTTAGATAGACAGAAAGAGAGGCAGACAGACAGATGGAGACAGACAGACAGACAGACAGACAGAATGTAAGTAATGATAGAATAATCTATCGCAGATGAACCTTGTGTAGTGGTTGACCATGTTATCCTTCAAAGTGTATTTTCTCGAATTCCGCTTCATCACAAATGCTCCTCCTCGCTGTCCATATCGCATTTAACGTGTTTTGTTCTGGAATCACTGCAGGATTGCGTTAAGTGATTTCTTGGTCAAGAGTTTCCAATATTAACAAAATCCTCCTTTAGACGCACTGTTAAGCCTGCTAAGAAGAAGAAATTGATTGACACGATGAAACGAAAACGTCAGAGCAGGTTTAGAACCAAAAAACAAACCAAAAAAATTTTTGTTGCTGAAAGGGAAAAAATCATGCTGACGTAGTGTGACAAGATGACATCGTTTCAGAACTCACTCGCACCCTCAGCATGTCCAGGCTAATCATTTCGCATTCCAGACTCATTTCCCTCCCGGCATCAAAGCCGTCACCACGAAAAGCTTTTAAACCTCTCCAATTCGACAGGACCATCAATTCGCTGCGTTCTGTCTCGTGGAATGTTCCTGGTCATGTAACACTGGGGTCTACTGCACGGTTTGTTTCTACGGGTAGAGTAGCAAAAAGTTCTGTGTCGGAAAATATGTTTGTAATGGATCTGATTATTATTACTATTATTATTATTATTATGCCACGGGGAGAGCTTGTTAGGTATAGCAAGTTTTATGGGATAAATTTCCGTTAAGTTTATCTGTTGTGGGTTTTTTTTTTTTTTCTAAACTTTGTATGTAATTGTGCACACAGAACATTAAAGGAGGGGGGGAGGCGGGGGGGGGGGGGGGGGGGGGGGGGCGGGGGGGGTTTTTTTTTTTTTTTTTTTTTTTTTTGTTTATTTGTTGCTGTGTGTGTGTGTGTGTGTGTGTGTGTGTGTGTGTGTGTGTGTGTGTGTTGTTCTGCATTATATTAGCTCTGGAAAAAAACATCTGTTTAAGAGTATTACTGAACCCTGACCCCCTTTCAAGTCAATACCGCTGTCAAGGAACCGCTCGATAAATCAAGAGATAATTAAACTTCTGGTCAGACATCGTTCAGGAACAAACTGGTGACGTACAACTCTGAAATTACTTGTGGTAGGCCCACATAAAGGGGAATTCATTCACTGCTTAAACACACCTCCCGCTCTGTAAATTTACTCTCCTCTTTACACTCTATACCATCTTTCTTGTATTTCTACTCTAAGTTTGTGACACACAAAAAAAAAACTGAAAGCGAAAAACAATAAATTCTGGTAGCTTTTTTCCCGACATTACGGTCCAAAAAGCTGTCGTTCAAATTACGGAACCAATGAACACCTTTGTAATAGTGATTATTAATGTTTATGCGATTATCTCCAGGCTGTTTATAAATATGCAAAATGTGAAGAAGAAAAGTATAACCTGGAGTCAGAATCAAAGATTGCCCATCTAACTCCAGACACAAAAGACATATCTTTGGAATAATCACCAATGTCCTCAAATGGCCCGATGCTTCATTATAAGTATTTCTTTAGTGAAGAAAGCAACAGAGCAAGGAGTGTAGTGGGCAGTCAACTGTTAGGGCTGAAGAGACCAGCGAATTCCTTTAGTAACTAATAGGTCGTTGACGGCACCACCACAACCCCACAACGAGATGAAAGAGCAAGTGGAACTGCAAGAATGGGTAGAACACACACACACACACACACACACACACACACACACACACACACGCACGCACGCACGCACGCACACACACACACACACACAACGCACGCACGCACGCACGCACACACACACACACACACACACACACACACACACACACACACACACACACAAAATGTGGCCAATCATACTAAACATTCATTGTGAGCTGCGGAAAAAGTGTTTACGCAGCTAATTGTTGATATCTGCATTGTTGATCCGATTTCTACACATATGCATATTCCAAAACTTTATTCATTCGGGAAATCGTTTACCAAAAACATGATTAGGTCTCAGACGCAACGTGTAAACTTCTGAAAATCACGAGTTATTTTTGATTCACATGTGTAAACAAAGTGAGTCTATGTATTCATAATTTCGCGTGTTCGTGTGTGAGTGTGAGTGTGTGTGTGTGTGTGTGTGTGTGTGTGTGTAGACATGTGTGTGTGTGTGTGTGTGTGTGTGTGTGTGTGTGTGCGTGTGTGTGTGTGTGTTTGTGTTGTGTATGGGGATAACTACAAATGTACTGGCCTTAAACACATCCTTTACATTTTCAGCAATATTTTCAGCTGATGATTTCTAAGTAGTTTTGATGACTTACAAATGGTGTTTCATCAACTGATTAAAGACGTCAAACGAAATTGCTTGCATATGTCGTAATGAATATTACATTACATTCTTTCATAACGCAGCCATATCGTGCAGGTGGAGACGATACTATATATATAACTAAATGTTTTGCCCAAAAGAACATAGCTTAATCAGACTATAGCACGTCCCTCGTTGTGGTGAACCAAGCAAATGCAGCGCAATCAAAGCAGTACATTAAACTACCTTTCTTTTTTCACATCAAAACATATTTACAAAAACTACAGGAATGCACTGCAAATTTGACAATGTTCCCAACGTTGTCAAAAGCATGAACTACAGAAATGCATTGCAAATTTGACAACGTTCCCAACGTTGTCAAAAAGCATGTCAAAAGCATGAACTACAGGAATGCACTGCAAATTTGACAACGTTCCCAACGTTGTCAAAAGCATAAATGAACTACACGTTGTCAAAAGCACAAACTACAGGAATGCATTGCAAATTTGACAATGTTCCCAACGTTGCCAAACCCAACGTTGTCAAAAGCATAAGCTTTGAGTGGGGAAATCCAAAATGGGTGCATCACGCCTCGAAAGGCGTCTCATGCATATTATTTGAAAATATGACATCACTGTTCGTCAGTTTGACGATGATGTATATTTGAAGGATGATAGTGGAAAAGACGCACGTCTCTCGCAACGCAGTCCACGAACGTTCATGGAATTCTGTTTTCAGTGCATCAGTCTTACCGCAAGTGGTGACCTATTCGTTTTTGAGTGTGAACCAGCTTTTTTAGGAACAAGAAGAACAAGAACAAGAAGAACAAGAAGACGAGAAGAAGAACCCTAACCTGACTTTCTCTTTAACTGTAAACAAAAAGGTCTTTGAAAAGAAATGATAACAAAAACTGCTGTTAATGACACTTTGTAAGAATGACCTTCTTTGCTTATGACATGTGGTCTTTCGATAGATTTGTACTTTTTACATGCACCTGTCGATCAAGGAATACAGGCAATGCGAGCAAACTGTCTGATATTTCTAGCTCCCTGAAATGAACTTATCACATAGAAGAGACATATGCACGTGTCGTTGTCCAACAGACAGAGAGAGCTTAGCTTATCTTCTTCTTCTTCTTCTGCGTACACAGGCTGATACTCCTGCGGACACCCCCTGTATAGGGAGTGGAGTTTTGTGTGTTTGACCGTTTTTTCATTCCGCCGTTAAGGCAGCCATACTCCAACTTCGGGGAAGGAGCATGCTATGTGTAACGTGTCATCCATACCAACGGCCAAACTGGCCTTCTCTTCCGAAAGTTGGTGATGGGATTTGACGTGTGTGCAAGATGTGCGTGCGTTCACACTCGGAACCTCGGTTTATAGTTTCATTCGAAGGACTTTATGGGGAATGGAGTCAGAACCCATGTTAACTCCGAGGTAAAAATCCCCCTGTACCGAAACGGCCCGGCGGAGATTCGAACCCGCAACCCCAAGATTACGAGTCCGGCGCTCTACCACTGAGCTATTCCGGCCCCCAGAGCTTATCAAATTCAGGATACTTCAGACTGGTGTAGCTTAGAGCAAAGACACAGGGCAAAAGAAGAGAGAGGATTGGGAGGTGGGGAAGGGATGGGCGAGTGGGGAAGGGGAGTAATAGCAGAGGTCAGGATGGCAGGAGAGAGAGGAGGAAAGTGCAAAAGTGAGGGTGCCGTAAAGCATGGGGGGGGGGGGAAATCGCTAGTCATCAACGTATTTTCAGAAACGAGCACTTGCGATGTCGTCTGCAACTGCTGGTGCAAAGTGTGTTTTCTGTATGTCAGCAGATATTTCACATGAAACCACCATAACAAAGACGTTTGGTGTTCATGGAAATGTGAACATGGCTAATGACATTTCCTGCTTTTTTTTTTTCATCCATCTTGGTTTCTTATTTGTTGCTGCTGCTGCTGCTGCTGCTGCTGCTGCTGCTGCTGCTGCTGCTGCTCTTGCAGCTTCTGCTGGGCTGCTGATCCTGCTCTCTCTCTCTCTCTCTCTCTCTCTCTCTCTCTCTCTCTCTCTCTCTCTCTCTCTCTCTCTCTCTCTCTCTTTTTTTTTAGGTTTTTTTTTTTGACGTGGGGGGCATTGCCAGCTGCAGCCAGATGTTTATTGCTCTACAGAAGCGATGAGTGCGCCTGTAGTAAGTGCCAGTTACATACCCCTCCGCCGGTCCTTACCCTTCATCCTTCATCCAGCCGCTGCATGTATTCCTCACACGTGTGGGTCAAACAGTCAAATTGCCTCCCTTTCTTTGTATGTTTACCTGATCATGTCAAAACACGAAACATGAAGGAGAAAACAAAACACAAAAAAACTTCCTCCGCGCGTTCTTTTTTTTTTTTTCTTCTTCTTCTTCTGATGAAGTCAAACACGGTGAAATTGAAAGCGATTTTAACTGAAAAGAAAGCGAACCACCACTGCTGACGACCGGGAGATGGAGCCTCGCAGCAGCGTTCGTTGGTTAGCGTAATGTCACGAATGGAGCTATTTCTAGGGTTCCACCCCCACCCCCCCCCCACCCCCCATCCTTTCCCTACTCCCACGTGCAACCGCTAACCATCCCACGTTCCATTTCCATTCCCCTTCAGACATCAACACAGTGACCACTCAAAGCTTTTAAGCCTCTGAAATTGAACAGGAGCGTTCACTGCAGCTTCTTCTGGGATACCTTCTCTTTTTTTTCACTCTCACTCTCTCTTTTTTTTTTTACTCTCACTCTCTCTTTTTACCTGGCACTCGAAACTCTATCACTCAAAGAAGAAAAAAAAAAGGGGTGATTCGTTAATAAGTGAAGGTTCTAACTGACTGGTAATAGAAACGAAAATCTGTCCAATCTCTTTAACAATGTTTTATCCCTGTGCGCCTTATCAGCTGACATCGGTGTGGGCGTTATCGCTGAATACAATCTCTGGCTACTTCCATGGAATTCCAGACAGAGATCATGATGCGTGGATGTCTCAGGTGAAGATAACAACGCGGGGTTGTTTCAGATACAGAGAGACACATGGCAGTGGGTTGTTTCAGACATAGGTGTCTACAGTGGATTGTTTCAGACTGAGATTACAGCACGGGGTTGCTTCAAACAGACGTGGCTGCACTAGATTGTTTTATGGACCGGTTTCTGGCACTTACTTATTTCTGACAGAGGTAACATCCGTGCATTGTTTTGAACAGATATTACAGTATTGGGTTGTGTAAACCAGAGACGACAGCATTGGGTTGTGTAAACCAGAGATGACAGCATTGAGTTGTGTAAACCAGAGATGACAGCACTGGGTTGTGTAAACCAGAGACGACAGCATTTGGGTTATATAAACCAGAGACGACAGCATTGGGTTGTGTAAACCAGAGATGACAGCATTGGGTTGTATAAACCAGAGACGACAGCATTGGGTTGTGTAAACCAGAGACGACAGCATTGGGTTGTGTAAACCAGAGATGACAGCATTGGGTTGTATAAACCAGAGA
>JADBJO010001442.1:380000-390000 GCA_016801955.1 Conus betulinus
GATTGAAAAAAAGAAAAAAAAAGAAAACACGTTTCAGACAGTTCTGATAAAGCAGACTGATAAGGGATAGAGAAAATAAATACTGCCGAGCTCAAAGAAGAGAGAGGGAGAGCTATGACCATCGATTGAAAAAAAGAAAAAAAAAAAAGAAAACACGTTTCAGACAGTTCTGATAAAGCAGACTGATAAGGGATAGAGAAAATAAATACTGCTGAGCTCAAAGAAGAGAGGGAGAGCTATGACCATCGATTGAAAAAAAAAAAAAAAAAGAAAACACGTTTCAGACAGTTCTGATAAAGCAGACTGATAAGGGATAGAGGAAAATAAATACTGCCGAGCTCAAAGAAGAGAGGGAGAGCTATGACCATCGATTGAAAAAAAAAGAAAAAAAAAGAAAACAAGATGGTTTATTCATATTAGGCCTCAGCCCATCATGAAGGGGAATGTGAACATTTAACTGGATGAGGATATACAACGGATTCAAACTGATACTAATGATGATATTAATTGTAATCATGTAGACTTCAGTCAGTCATTACACCTCTTAGTTTAAATCCTTTATACAGAAACAAAGAAAGGTTACGTACATCTTCGGGTATTGTCGATGACATCAACAGACTCAATTAAAAACAATGAAGGATGTCTATAATATTTGGGCTTAATTAACGTTTCACGTATATGCCTGAGTGCTGGGCAACAGAGAACAAAATGCACCTCATTTTCTTGACTCTCAGTGCATAATGGACAACTGAAGTCATTAGACATACACATTTTATACCGATATCGATGTACTGCCAGCTCAGAAATCCCCAGCCTAAATCTAGTGGTAATATATTTAAGATGCTTATCAATATCAAAATGTAAGTAAGGTTTTAAAAACTGTGATCACTGCAAAAAGTTCTATACAAGGTGAATCTATCACTAGTTTGGATATGATCGGACCAGGTTTGCCACCGACAGTCAATAAGCCTTTGTCGGAAGCAACATACAAAATCATGAACATTGCCCGACGCCTTGACTGGCCCAAACAAAACCAAATCCATATTTAAACAAGCATAAGCGAACATTTGTGGCCCAGTTTTTCTTACCTCTTGCATCCAGATCATACAACATATCATACGCGCTTTACGTGGAATCCTGTAACTCTCCATTTGGATCAACTTAAGCCCAGTAACGAATACACTGAACAGCAGAATTTATATATAATGGATATCGATTCGTTTCACCATAAATAAGATCATTCGGTGTTCGCCTGTCCCACCCTAAAATTTTCTTCAAAGCAAATAAATGGACTGATTCACAGTGAATAACGGCATTATCTAGACCCACAATTCAGAGCCATACTGCACAATTGGCTGTATCTGAGAATCAAACAGTTTCATGAACAAATTAAAAGAATTGTTATTTAACACATACAACCTTTTCAGAAGATAAATAAGAACACTTTTAGCTCTGCTTGCAAGGTCTTTGCATGCAGCGGTAAAACTCAAGCGCGTGGAGAAGAATATTCCTAAGTATTTATACACATTTACTACAGGCAAAGTCACGCCATTATATAGCCATCTTTCTCTCACACTCAAATAGCCACCCTTCCTAAATACTATGATATTGCTCTTAATCATATTAACTTTAAGTTGAAGAGATGTTGCGGCACGCTGTAAACTATTCAGTTGAGTCTGCAAACCTGTAACTGTTTCAGCCATCAAAACGACATCATCGGCCAACAACAGAATAAACAATTCAAATGCATCTAGCGAAAAAATCGAGCACCATGTCTTCCATTGTTAATTACTTCAACCGCTAATTCATTAATGAAAAGAGAGAACAGAACAGGACTGCACGCACGCATCTCCCTGTCTTAAACCAGATGTGCAGGCAATGTAATCTGTTGTCATAGAACCACATCGAACTCTAGCTTTAACATCATTGTACATGCTCTTAATGCACTTAAGTAATTTACCTTTTATGCCATTTTTAAAGAGGACTGGCCAGAGAAGATTTCGATTAATCGTGTCAAATGCTTTTTCGAAATCAATAAATGCAACATAAAATTTCCGGTTATAACAAAACTGTTTCTGAATGAGAGCTAGTAAAGAAAACATGTGGTCGACTGTTGAGTATCCTCTCTTAAATCCGGCTTGACACTCACCTGTGATGTTGTTTTCTTCCACCCATTCTTGCAATCTGTTATTTATTACTATACCAAATACTTTACCGCCAACATCGCTCAAAGAAATCCCTCTATAATTGTTTGGATTATTAATATCACCTTTCTTGAAATAGGTTGAATAATAGATTCAGACCAACTGTCAGGGAATTCACCGTTATCAAACAATTTGTTAAATAATTTGAAGAAAAATGAACTACTTGATCGTTTGAAATCTTATAAAACTCTGCAATAATACCATCAGGACCAGCTGCTTTACGGTTTTTCAGTTTTCTAAAAGCAAGCAGAATTTCTTCTTTAGAAATTGGACGATTCATGTAGCCTTCCGTTTCATCCTCTACTGAGTCCTCATTTACCATATTGTCAGTATCCGTATCCAGCAATGCTTTAAAATGTTGAAACCAGGAATCAATAGATATATTATTTCTAGGCTGTTTTCTTTTGAAAGATGCAATATGGATAACGTCCCAAAAATTTTTTGGTTTTTCACTGATAATATAAGTTTGTCTAACAATGTTTGGTTGAACTGTTTTCTCTTCTTCCGCTTTAATAAATTTTTGTACTCACGTCTAGCAATAACATATTCATCTTTCTTTTTAGTTACTGAATCTACTTTCTCTTGAGATTTCACTGCACGACGAAATACCCACAATAATCTTCTAGTGTTTCTTTTACAAAGTTTACATTCTAAATCGAACCATTTACCTGAAGTTCCATTGTTATTAAATGATGTTCGTTTTTTCATGGATTCAGCACTCTCTCTCTGATACAATCATTAAAAAACTTCAAAGCATCATTCACGTTAACGTCAAGTAAATCAATCGCAAGACCTATATTTGGTGTGAAATTTCTCCACTGCATAAAGTACTGACATATATATCTGCACACTTCTCATCCCACACAAATTTTGTGCATGACATAATCCTCATCTTGCACACCGAGATCAGGAGATTGCACCTTCGGAAAAAAAACAACACATGCTGTCACTGGCAAATGGTCAGAATCAATACGATCAACAACTGATAATTCACAATAGTCATACAATATCATAAAAAGTTTACGTGAAAAAAAACGAAATAGTCTGTGACACTGCTTCCAGAATCGGATATAAATGTGTAGCAACCTTCATAGTCGCCTTTGCACATGCCATTCAAAATGCACAGATCTAATGCAGTGCACATATTCAACAATGATTTCCCATAATTGTTCAGCGCATGGTCATTTGATCGTCGAGTCAAACCAAGAGACAAATTATTGAATTGTGGATGAAAATCATTTTCTTCAGAGTAATCATGAGAGATATGAGACGTTCTACTGTTCAAATCACCATTAAAATAACATGCACGTCATTCTGCAAAAGAAAGTCAGTTTAAACATTCTTCAAGCATACTTATTCCATGGTCAATATCAAAATGAGTGTAGAAAGGAGATCCCTCTGGAGGTATATATGTACAAAAACATACAAATATCTTTATCTAACCCAAATAACTCTTTATCAATCAAAAAGATGCAGCAATTGATATGGTCCATATCGATACTTTTTGATATAAGGAAGAAGATCATTTCTTATTAAACAAACAAGTCCTCCAGACCGTCTACCATGTTTCGTGAATTTTACAGCAGGTTTACAAAACAATTTGTATCCGGTAAATATGTCAAACCGACATTCCTCAACGAATGTCTCAACTAAACAAACAAAATCAAATTCACAAACAAAAGAAACGAAACTAGAATCACATAATTTTGATAACAATCCATTTACGTTCCACAGCAAGAAAAGAGAAACGATTTCGTTTTGCAAGCAGCGAATGCTGCACGTGCTTGCTCACTCTGTCACCTGATGGCACACAACCTTACTGTCCTGGTCAACACCGCGGCGCTCAAGTGTGTCAATGACAGGTGGGTCAGGTGAACGCACCAACGGTGCTCGGGGAATTTTGTTTCCCTCTCTTGCTGCTTTCAGAGGAAAAAGTACATCTATAAATGGCCGGCCAATGTCCTATCTAGACTCGCGCAAACTGTCCCCATCACCAAGGAAGTACTTCTTGCCATCTATAAGCAGGTGGTCAAAAACCATTGTGGCTCTCTTCCCATCACTTCTGGCTTTTTTCAGATGGGGTGACAGTTTGCGCCTGATTTCCCTCACACGGAATGAGAAGTCCTCCCCAACAAAAACATTGGTTCCTTGCAGCTTTTTTTACTTTAAGGATTTGAACTTTGTTTTTGTAAAAGGAGCACCTCACAATGATTGGGGAATCCTGTCTGCCATTCAAGCGGTGAACTCTGTCAAATTCTATATCAGTTGCTATATCCAACTTATTAGTAATGACACCACGTAGTTTGGCTTCACATTCTTCACTGGACTCGTTTTGATCCCTGGGTATTCCATAAAATATGAGATTGTTTCGTTTAGATCTGCCCTCAAGGTCGTCAGTCTTTTTTCCAACTGTTCTACACGAGAGAGCAGATCAGAGTTTTCCTTTGACAAATTCAGATTTTCCTGTTCAAGGCTTTCAACTTTATCTTTTAAGTTCGTCATATTGTTTTGCAAGTCAACATATTGTTCTCTCAGCCCTCTCACACACCGTTCCACCTCATCAAGCTTACTGTTTGTCTCGGCGTTCTGGACTTTCATAGACTGCAACATGTCCATAACATCAGTAAGGGTAGGATGCTGGGAAGGAGGGGGTGTAGACTGCCCACCGCCCTGGGATGTCGCGGTCCTGTCCAGGCTCGTCCGTCCACTGCTGCCCAGTCGTGACTGCCTCAGGCTGTCCTTGGGTCCGGGGTTCTGCTCGACGTCTCCGCACCTCAAAAGCAAACTGCCCCAGAACAGCAGGGTGAGGAGCAGGCCAAGGGTGACACCGTCTAGTCTGCTCCGAGGTGTCAACATGGCGACTCGAGCGGCTTTCTTCTCCATGGCCCTCTTCAACATAAAATATTGGAAGACTGGCAAGAAGGAGCCGCATGTCGCTCGGAAAGCGAGAGGGGGGTCGACGGCATGGTTCAGGAGAAGACTGCTGGTGAAATATGGCGACTTGGATCAGCTTCTTTCTTCTTGAATCGGCCAGAATTAGCAGAGCGACATGACATGCGACTTGCACGCTCCACTGGCTCTCGCTCTCGCTCTCTCTCACTCTCTCTCTCTCTCTCTCTCTCTCTCTCTCTCTCTCTCTCTCTCTCTCTCTCTCTCTCTCACACACACACACACACCACACACACACACACACACACACACACACAACACACACACACACACACGAACACACGCACACACACACACACACACACACACACACACACACACACACACACACACACGGGCACGCGCGTGCGCGCCTGCGCGCGTGCACTTGATTTCTTTCTTTGATATTCATTCTTTCTTCAAATCATTGGCACACATCCTAACGACCACGCCCCTCTTTTTTTCTCTGCTCTTCTGACCAGCGCTTTGGGCTGATACACAGATCAGGCATCCGCTAAATCATATTTGAGAGATCCGAGAGATCCTCGTCTTAAATCATCTCCTCTTAGTCATTTATGCATTTATTCATCAGCTGTAAGCCGTGCCCAACATGGTCTGAAACTTAGCAAATGTGACGTAGCCTATATGTAGACTAATCGGCACGTAGTGACACCTTACTGAGGAAACTGAAACTGAAATTGAAGCTCTACGTTGACCGATTTCGTCTCAGAACGATTCCGTTTCAGCCCTACAATGATTCCGTTACGGCCCTACCACGATTTCCTTACAGCCCTACAATGATTTCGTTAGGGACCTATCATCCCAATTCCCTCCGTCTTCTTATAGCACTCCATGCGCGCTCTCTCTCTCTCTCTCTCTCTCTCTCTCTCTCTTCTCTATTTTTTTTTTTTTTTTTTTTTTTGCGTAATGTTGTGTCGGTGTCTCGCTTTTTTTTTTTTTCAGTAGCTTCCCGTTTTTCAGTACATGAGGTCATGGTTTATAAAGCTCTGTATCTGCCCGTTTTTACCGTCAATAAAAAAAAATATTCGCATTCGTGTTCATTTTTGTATCCTCTCTCTCTCTCTCTCTCTTCTCTCCCTCCCCCCCCCCCCCCCCCCCCCACCCCCCCCACCCCCCCCCCCCCCGCGCCAAGCAACAACTGATTTATATGCACCACCATTACCACTCCTACTCTTTTTCTTTTTTAAAAAACTCGATTGAAGTTTACCCCTTTGCCCATTTCTGCTGCCCCCACCCCCACCCCCACCCCCACCCCTCCTCTCCCTCTTTCCTCCCACTGCCCAAGGTCTGCCCAGAGGAGGGGAGGGGGGCGGGCTGGAGACAGGGGGGGGGGTCGGGGGGGGGGGGGGGAGTGCGGGAAGCGACATACAGAGGGTTTGGCTCCTGCTTCATGTCTTCAAATCTGCATCTAGAAAGATACCAGCCCTTTTCGGGTCTTTGTGTGTGTGTGTGTGTGTGTGTGTGTGTGTGTGTGTGTGTGTGTGTGTGTGTAAGTGTGTGTTTGCGTGTGTGAACGAGCGCGTGCGTATGTAGGTATGTATGTCACGCTTGATGCTGACGATCACCTAATGTTGACATTATGCCAACAAATGTCAGAATCAGACAGGTCACTTTACCGAATGTTGACATGTGACAATCTGCTCGCTTAGTGTCAACTTCAGGCAAATGTTCAATATCAAGCAAGTGCAGTTTGATCAGTCTTGACAGAGTTTCACATTATCTTTCAATTGTTGACATGAGCTTGAGTGACTCAGTGTGTCATGTCCGTGGGCCAATCAGAATACGTTGAGTCGTGTTTCTTTTTTTTTTTTTTTCCTGCCCCGTATATTTCAAGCGTTTTGATATTCACACTGCTACCCGAAGGCTGTGATGCGACGCAAAATGTCACAATGCAACAATCTCCGCGAAAACAATCTCCGCCATTAACATTTTAAACTCTAAAACCTGTGATTGACTGCCATGACCCTTGTCTCTCAGACATGAACAGTTCAGTCTGCAATATTATGCTTTTACTGTGACTATGACTCTGTGTGTGTGTGTGTGTGTGTGTGTGTGTGTGTGTGTGTGTGTGTGTGTGTGTGTGTGTGTGTACGTGCGTGTGCGTGCGTGCGTGCGTGTGTGTGTGTGTATGTGTGTGTGTGTGTGTGTGTGTGTGTGTGTGTGTGTGTGTGTGTGTGTACGCATGTGTGTGTGTTTTAGTGATTGGGCATTGGTGCGTGTGAGTTTGTGTTTTATGTATTGTTTTTATAATCTATGTAATGTTTATGTCTTATGGATTCAGTGTGTATTTTTATGTGTGTATGCGTGAGTGCGCGCGCGCGTGTGTGTGTGTGTGTGTGTGTGTGTGTGTGTGGGGGGGGGGAGTGTTGATGTATATATAGATACATATAATAACACAGGCTTTTACGTAAGGATTTATAAGTGTGTTTTTTTTTTTTGTAATGTCTTATGTACTTGTGAAATGATGTGGAGCAGAAGAAAAAATTTCCGATGGACAATAAAGTTGATGGAAATTGAACTGAACTGAACTGAAACATAACGCAGCAGGCTGGATGAAAAATGTATCATTTGTAACAATTTTTCTACTTCATGCAAGAACAACGGAACTTTTTTTTTTACATTTGCCTTCAAGAGTGGCGTTTCTTTTTCAGGTTCATCAATCAATAAAGACATACTGTGATAACATTTGGAGATCTAAGCCCTTAGCTATTGATGGGTAGTGAATGATATCATTCTGATCCGTTCAAACGCTTCAGCGGTTCTCATGTTCACTGTGGACAACTCTCTTACACGTTTTTACAGTCCTTTCCGATAGAAAAAAAAAAAACTTTGCGGTATTTTCCACCCAAAAATGTAGTACTTGGTCACATTGTTCGTGCTTAAAAAACGTTTAAAAAAAATCGAACGATTGTTACAATGCTGGTAAATTACGCACGAAAAAAAAATCGCAATACGGCATTTTGAGTGGATGACGCATTCGAAAATTGAGACATTGCCATTTTTGTAGAAACTGCTGCAATGTTTCATTCTGCGTCGTATCAAGATTGATTGAACTCCTGATCTGTTGCTAATTGATCACATGAACACGCTTGTCTGTCTGTCTGTCTGTCTGTCTGTCTCTCTCTCTCTCTCTCTCTCTCTCTCTCTGTGTGTGTGTGTGTGTGTGTGTGTGTGTGGTGTGGTGTGTGTGTGTATTTCAAGCTTTCAAATGATTGATGTATGATGCCGTTACTTTCGTTTTCGATATGATTATTTTGCGCTGTTCCCCCCATGTCATTAAGGCTGTATAACCAGTGACATTAAACATGTTCAGTGTGTTCTCTCTCTCTCTCTCTCTCTCTCTCTCTCTCTCTCTCTCTCTCTCTCTCTCCTCTCTCTCTCTCTCTCTGTGGTGTGTGTGTGGTGTGTGTGTGTGTGTGTGTGTGTGTGTGTGTGCGTGCGTGCGTGCGTGCGTGCACGCGTGCGTGCGTGCGAGCGTGTGTTGTGTGTGTGTGTGTGTGTGTGTGTGTGTGTGTGTGTGTGTGTTTACTTAAGATTTGGTCCCTGACATTGTTCATTTCTATCTCTTTTCTCTGGCTTTTTTTTCCTCATTTTCACTCTCACTTGAGAGAGAAAGAGAGAGTGAGAGAGAGAGAGAGAATGTCCATAAAATATGACTATTATTTCTGTCTACACAGACATCAAGCAGCAAACACTGTCCCCTTATTTTCCTACAACGTTTTGAAATTCATGATGATACGAGCTCGCTCGCTCTCTCGCTCTCTCTCTCTCTCTCTCTCTCTCTCTCTCTCTCTCTCTCTCTCTCTCTCTCTCTCTCTCTCTCTCAAGATTTTCGACATCTACATACAAACGATTGCTCTATGATTATGGGTCAGAGTTGTAGAGGCTGGATAGAAAAGTAAGTATGCGTTGCGAGCCAGTTCACTTATCTGGCCTTAAAAAAAAACATTTTTAGGAGTGGATTTAAAACTTAAATGACTTGGTATAGGAGAGACAAACAGGTACCCAATCTACATAAACTCGGCAATTAGGACCATTCGTTACTGGTTCAAATCATTGAAAATGTACATTGATCGACGACCAAGGAAATCTTACCCGTGTGTTACAAGATTTAGACTCAAAGGGGAAAAATAAATAGGTATCAAATATTCGATTATTTCTTTATGAATTTGACTTCGGTTATGCACAGGAATACCAGTGTGTGGGTCAAGAAAATATGCACGTACAACCACTATGATAGAGATTGTAGATGACAAAACTGGAAAGCCGCATAAGATTAAGTGAGAGGTATAAAACCTGTAGAAGTCATATCCCTTGATATTTGGTGAAAGCATATATTTCATTTGATACAGATAAGTACTAGCGGTTTCTTGTTAGAAAATTTCGATTCGATGTATCTGAAATGAATGCACATTCGTATCGCTTTAAAACTGTACGGTGTATCTGGATGAATGCACATTCGTATCGCTTTAAAACTGTATGTGGTTATGTTCTCACATTTTCTGTTCTGAACGATCTTCGTGTGAAATGTATTCCAGAGAAATTCTGTGTAAATCCATGTTTATTTCGATTTTGGTTTACTTATGGCATGGAACGTTTAAGAAACAGAACGCAAATCAGCATTGTATGTGCCTAAAACCTATCAGTTACAACAAACTCTTCTCTCGTGCGTTCTGCCTTAATATATCTTCGTAAGGGAACATACAAAACATTTGCTTTAATTCTCATTAATGCCTGCTAAACATTGTGATCCCGCCTTCTTCATGCGGGGCTTTAGCAGGGGGCCAGAATAGCTCAGTGGGTAGAGCGCCGGACTCGTGATCCTGAGGTTACGAGTTCGAATTTCG
>JADBJO010001442.1:392500-395000 GCA_016801955.1 Conus betulinus
CTTTTATTCTCTCCCCTTGACCACCTTTCCTCTTCATCTTCCCTTCTCTCCCTTTATTCATTCCTGCAACTCCTTACTTACCGCCCTTTTCAGCTTCCTTTTTTTTTTTTCCTCTCTCGTTTTTCCCCTTTTTTTTCACCTCCCTCTTTTCTCTCCATCTTTTTAGCTTCTTTATTCACCTGGGTTTCCTTGCTTTCTTTTTTTTTTTCTCAGCTTTCCTTCACTCACACACACGCACACACACACACACCACACACACACACACACACACACACACACACACACACACACACACATACTGCTAGACCGCCTCTACCCCCCCACCCCCATCCCAGTCCACACATTTTCATCTCTTCCTCCCATCTTTTCCTCTAAATCAACTCTTCCTCTCCAGACTGGAACTGTGTTCATGAACTTCAGGTGAACGTTTCAGCTCATGTTCATCATGAAAAAAAAATAATGGCCGTTATCTCTTCGAACCTTTCTGGGGTGTATCTCCAACATTTTGTTTTCTTTGGGTTTTTTTTATGAAATGTCAGGCAGTCACTCTCTCCGTTTCTTTATATCAAAGAGATGGACACACACACAACCAGACTGCATTTGGACACAGATAAAGAGGCAGTCAAATTCGTACATGACGTGTATTCCAAGAGTAATCACAGAGACAAAAAGAGGACTGAACATCTGACGACAACAACAACCCACCATACCAACAAGTTTCAAGCCACCTTAATTGCGGCTGAATCAAAGTTCACCATAAGGACAGTGA
This sequence comes from Conus betulinus, assembly GCA_016801955.1. Lineage (NCBI taxonomy): Eukaryota > Metazoa > Mollusca > Gastropoda > Neogastropoda > Conidae > Conus > Conus betulinus. The sequence goes on from JADBJO010001442.1 coordinate 393,270, forward strand.
AAGAAGAAGCAATAGAAATCAGGGGAGAAAAAAAAAAACCAAGTTTGAACAGAGACTGTGGCTATGACCTGCCCCCCATTACCAGAGTGTGTTGAACACCAATCACTCCACCAGAGATGACAATCAGAGGACACCAACACCCACCACAACTGCCAGTCAGTCTGGGCTAATGAAGACCAGCAGGAGCTGGCCGAAAATTTCCCTCAGGAAAATTTCATTAGAGTCCGAGTCAGAATTTACAGAAACACAAAAAGAAGATTGAACACGTGTTGCCAGCAGAGATAACAAGAGGAAAGACAGGAACAAGGAATAGCCAAAATTTGATTTCGTTTCAAGGATGCTTTTATTCTTATCTTACTACTAGTCACGAAATTCCTTTTTGTTGTTGTAATAAAAAAGACGGGGGGGGGGGGGATGAAGAAGGAGGCAGAGGAGGAAGGGGCGTAGGACGAGATGCTTGAATTGTCAATCATAATGAAAAAGAAAACACTACTGTACCCACCTATGCTTGCGATACAAATGCATAAGATTGTTGTGTCTGGAAAACAAACACCCAGGTACATTTAGCCCCTTTGTCTGGTTTTCGATTTGGAGTGATGGTTCTGACATTCTTTCACAATAACTGTACTTATGAAGGACTAGCATGCGTGTTCATATTCTGCTGTTTTTCGTTTGCTTTGTGTTTGATCCTTATTAAGATTAAAAGATTTTGATACTCTTAGAACACTGTAACAATGTTTCGTTGTTTCCTTTTCTGTCTGCACGAGTAAAAATTGTCGGTGATTTAATGCATTTTTAATCTAAAACTACTCCACTTCGATTTATTTTGTTGTTTTGATTCAAAAAGATTTTCCAAGAACCAGCAATGAGTAAAATGACCTTACAACTTGTGCTTTTCGCTTCCAACGTTCCACTTTTGTTTTAATTCTTTTCTTCCGTCTTCTTCCTGTTGTTTTTGTTCTAGTTGTTCTCAGAGAGAGAGAGACAGCGTGGTCGTGTGGACAGCCAGGATTAACTCTTTCATCGGCAGTTAGCACCTTTTTTTTCCCCCGCATCAAACCAGGGTACATAACTGCAAACCGCGGCAGGAAGAAAAACCTTCTCCCTGATTTAAAACGACAGTCATATCCCTTTATTTTGTTGTTAGGGAAAAAAAATAAGATAGCTTTTTTTCAGAAAATGGCAGTAACAAGCGTCTGAGGACAGTGATGGTGAAATCAAATGGTGTCGATAACTACTACTCCATATAAAAACAGGCGGCGGTGAAAGAGTTAACATCTCGGTTTGCATAACACTGAGATCTAGAGTTATAATGTAAACCCAGACGAGACGGACCTGTAGCCATATCTTTTCTCTCCAAGGAGAGGCACCAAAGAAACGACCTGATGTGACCGCTTTCTGATGTGACAGCTTCCTGGGTATAGAAGGGAACAAGAGAGAATGGGAGCAGGGTCGATGCCATTCTTGATTCTTTTCTTACGCGGTCCTTTTCCAGACAGCCGATGTCGGTGGTTTCTGTCCAATTACCAAATAAGATTCTTTCCTAACTATCGTGTTCCGTGAAGTGTCCACGTCATTCGACGACTGTGTCCCATACAACGTTACAAAATAGCTCTGAACATGTCAGGTGATCCCCTCCCCTTCCCCCACCCCCCTCCCCACCTTTGCCCTTTTTTAAATATAGATATCTATATATTTGTCCGGTCCCCTCTCTGTGTCTCTGTCTGTCTG
>JADBJO010001442.1:400000-402500 GCA_016801955.1 Conus betulinus
AGATCAGGTACCGGCAAAGGTTACGGGGGAAAAAGTATTGTGTACACTGAAGTTAAGGAAGTAAAACATCGTCAAGATAAAGACAATGCCAGTGAGTGCTAGAACCGTTTTGGACAACCAGCTTTCCATCAAATTAATGATGCCCCCGCCGGCAAAGCCTGAGAGACCACCGAGTCTCGCAAGTCCTCCGGCTATGGCGAGATCGCAACCCCCCTTGGAGGATGTGCATGTGTGTATTTAAACAAGTTTTCAATTTCACTAAAAGTATTTCAACAACAGCCAAAAACAATTTAATCTCGAGGCTCCTAGCCCGAAAATATTCATGGCTACGTGCGTGCGTGTACAAAAAACACATTGAATCAATACCCTTCTTGTCTTTCTTTTTTTTTCATTTCAAGTTGTGATAATCTAAGGGGATACAACAACTCGCTCATTCCTGGTGGAATGTAGATGTAATGACAGTTCTGATGCTAGGGAGGGACATACACACAATTGTCGGAATGGAAGCCTCTAAAAAAACCATTCGCTTTATTGTCGGACTTTTTTTTTGGTCGTTGTTGTTGTGTTGTTTACTTTTCGTTTATATGTGCAAATATTGGAGAAGGGAGTTGAGGAGGGAAAAAGGGAATGCGCGCAGGATGTTTTGCCCGTGCAGTATGCAGACAATATATACATGTGAATGAAAGTCATCATAAAAGAAAAAAAAAACTCAAAAGGAAGTATTTTAGAAAATTATGTCAACTAGACTTTGATGTATGAATATTTACACGATGGAGAATAGACTTATGTTATCACTGAAAAATGAAGATAATATCTTTCTGTTTGAAAATCGGTCAGATCTATCAATATTACCAAACGTTTTCGAATGAATGACGAAATGCTAGAATATGGACCAATGATGAACTTTTCTTGGAGTACATGTTTCTTCAAAATTATCATGGAACTATCACATTCAGTTTAAATTCACAAAAGCTAACCCAAAAAAAATCACTTCCTTAAAGTTGTGCAGAAACAAAATCGGGAACCAGATGCTACAGCATTAAAACACGTGTCATTTTTGTCCTTGACAAGTAACTGTTGCAAACTATATCTCACAAATGTCAGCATGCGACAGCAAAATTGAAAATGGAGCTAGGTTAAGACAAGACATTAATTTTCCTAAAAAGGGTGGGGGAAAAAAGCTTCTGTGCACACAACTGCACGTAAAATGTATTCCAAGAGCAAGAAATTAACCGTAACGAAATAGTAAAACTCAAATTTCTGTCATTTTCCAACCCACAGCTGGAACTCCAGAGAGCAACGTTTGGTGTCAACTATCAACAATGACATGAAACCCTGAGTGGTGAACAGTAAAAGAATGCATACAAAAATTCGAATTTTTGTACTTTACACGTGGATCTCTTCTGGATACCCAAGAACCATTTGCTCTTTCGTCTCTAAAGTAGAAAAAATCTTATTCTCTTGGAAAATACAGATCCATTTCTACGACCGAGTAATCGCTATTTTAATGGCTCTGTCTTATCCACTTGACTGTTCTAATCTAACGCTTCGGGTCCCTGCTGTGAAGTAGGTTTTATTCGCTCCATTAACAAAATCAAATGCTATTGCAAGGCAAGATTTAATTACGCGTATTCGATTCAGTTTATGTTGTGTATAGCTCAGCCGACCGCTAGATTTCATATCAGGGCTTTATCTTGTCAAGTCAAAGTGAATTCCGCACATAGATATTACCAGATACTCTTTAATACAGATTTCATTAAACGCGCAAAATTTACTTTAAACCTCTTTCTTGCATGATATCTTATATCAGTTGATAAATATTATCCCTTTCAGGAACTCAAACGTCACATCAGATGAGACATCTCTGCACCAGATATTCACGGAGTCGGCTGTCGAAATGTTCATGTATGACATCATGCGGCATACACTGCGTTATCCCGTCAAGTCAAAGTGAATTTCGTACACAAATGTTAAAAGAGATATGTATAGTTTCTCTAAATACGAAAAACAAAAACCTTAAATTTTTTTCTTCCATGAAATCTTATTCTTTCTTCCACAAAATCTTGTATCAGTTGATAGATATTCATCGCTTTCGGGAACTCAAAACTCATCTCATATGGGACATCTCTATACCAGATTTTCATGGAGTCTGCTGTAAAAATGTTTTCGTACGACATCAAGCAGCAGAGTCATACACTCTATAAGAACGTGTTTCATACTAAGAGGTACATCACAAAAAATGCACCACTTTTTTTTTTTAAGATACCAGTTGGTGTAAGGAGTGGCTGTGTGTGTGATTGACCCAAGAATGTTTCTTCTTGAAGGATTTGAACGAGTCTGTTATTTGTCTGCATGCTCAAGTCCTCGCGCCAGAGGTCTGAGCTTTAGGGTGGTTCCAGATGGAAGTGATGGATAGAGAGTTTGCTCAGTTCTTTATTGGTGCCGTTATTGGCAAGCTGATCAATCAGTCACCTGATTGGTATGAATCACCTCATAACAT
>JADBJO010001442.1:417500-427637 GCA_016801955.1 Conus betulinus
AGGACAGAAAATGGCGTGAAACACAACGCTGTACGCTTATTTTAGGCTGACTCTTGTATGACATACGCTTTAGGCCCGTGTGTTTCATAGTCTGTGTTACACAACAATGTGTCCATATCAACCACGTATTCCAAACTGACACAAACAACTTAAGGAATTGTCGCACTTGGGTTGTGAAACCGTATGTCCTGCAGGGAAAAAAAAACATATAGCACGGTGTTCCATGCGTGTTCCGGCTGTCTTCCATTTCCAAATTCTTACTGCTTTAAATTATGTATGCCCCGTTTGGAATGGGTTTGGAAACCATGTCGATCGAAATAGGCTTTAGCATCGTACCCACTTTATTTCTAATCGATTTCTTCCCTTGTCACTAGGCCTAGGGCCCCAATGAAAAAAAAAAAAAAGAGAGAGAAAAACGTATCGTGACCCCAAACTAAGCAGGTCGATCTCACAGATCATTTTCAGCTTCAGTTGAGTAATCGGCGGTTGCAGTTCAACGAACCGTCTTTTCTTCTTCTGGGTACGCAGGCTGATACTCCTGCGGACATCCCTATATGGACAGGCTAGGATTAATCCCATCTACCCTACAAAGGGAGTGGAGTTTTGTGTGCATGACCGCTTTTTTTTTATATCCCGCCATTAAGGCAGCCATACTCCCATCTTCGGTGAAGGTGCATGCTGTGTGTAACGTGTCATCCATACCAACGGCCGAACTGTCCTTCTCTTCCGAAAGTCGGTGATGGGATTTGACGTGTGTGCAAGATGTTATGCGTGCGTTCACACACGGAACCTTGGTTTAGAGTCTCATTCGAAGGACTGTATGGGAAAGGGAGTCAGAACTAATGTTAACTCAGAGGGAAAAAGCCCCCTGCTACCGAAACGGCCCGGCGGAGATTCGAACCCGCAACCCTTGAATTACGAGTCCGGCGCTCTACCAACTGAGCTAAACACTCAAACGGGTCGATTGCGTGGCCCTTCGCCCTAGGTATTTCATCGTCTGACATTCATTCCTGACAACAGCTAGCTTCGGAGTAGTCGTTGTGCAGGTCTCTTTAGAATGCGTGTTGCACGTGGAATCCGTGTCGTGTCACACACAGGTCTTACAGCCATGAGCATTTCCAAACTGTTTCCTATGAGGACTGTCGCACAAAAAAAAAAAATTGTCCACAATCAAACTTAAATGCTCACGGGAAAATGGTAGCAGTTCGAGCAGTCATGCTGCGCCATCTACTGGTGCACAAAACTACAATTTCAGTAAGATGCAGTCGTCTGACCTATGGTCCCTCAGGAGCGGATCGGAGGAGGGAAGGGTCCGGAGAGGTCAAGGATATCAGGGGTAATGGGTAATGGCTTAGCTTCCGGTGTCGTCTGTGAACAATTCGCTGGGAACGTTGAGAATAGTCAGAGAAAGCCCCATAACCCCATCACCCAACTCCACTTTTACAAAGTTTTTAATGATAAGAAATACCCCCCCTCCCCCCCTCCACCCACTTGTACAAGAAAGTAAAAAAAAAAAATTGGAAGTTTGAAAAATGAGAAAATGAGTGACAACATGATGACATGATGACTTTTTTTCTGCCTCCTCTCTTCTGTCTTCCGCCTCCTCTCTTCTGTCTTCCACTTCTCTCTTCTTTCTTCCACCACCTCTCTTCTTTCTTCCCCTCCCCTCTACTTTCTTCCATCTCCTCTCTTCTTTCTTCCACCTCCTCTCTTCTTTCTTCCACCTCCTCTCTTTTCTTCCACGTCCCCTCCACAGGCTTCTTGCCTTCCACAAAATTTCCCTAGTTCTGTTCCTTCCATGAGTGCCCTAAAATCATTTTAGGAAGAGCCACCCACATAAATTTGTAATCTGCGACTGTCCTTTCTCTCTTCTGTCCTTCAATATCATGCCCCGCAAATCATCTCATTTTGGAATAAAAAAAAATAAAAAAAATACTGATCCAAAAAGAATCTTTAGAGAGATAGAAAGCTGGCCGCTCTTTTCTGCTGGTTAGAGACCGCTACTCTTTTACGCCTTTTGTTGTACGGGGATAAAAGCAATTCGGAAAGGCTTCCTGGTCAACCTCTGGCGCTCTAGGGCAACATTTGTCTCATTTGTGTCGAAGAGGAAGCTGATTTGAAATAGAAAGAAACTGAAACAGGGACAAGACTGTTCAACCTTCGTGTCTGCCTTTTTGTCTCTGTCTCTCCCACTTATAACTTTTAACATATCATATATGTCGGGCTACATAATTCGCCAAATTCTAGAACACTCCTTGTGATTGGTAGCAAGAGTCGTCGCTATTCATGACTCATCGTGTCGATTCAGCGCTCGTCTGCTACATGATTTTCAAACGAGGCCTGATCACGTGTCTACCAGCAGAGCTGTTCATTGGTTTGTTACGCTAAATCAAAGGACACACAACTCGGCGAGCTAGACACGTCATGAAATGATCTCATGCACATGATAGTTTGGAAACCTTTTTTTCTCAGAGAGTACGTGAAACGGGAAAAGCGCGCCATAACGAGTTTTATTTTAAGATGTGTGTGACAGCTCCCGTTGAAGTGTTCACTGCCAGTCTTCCGAGAAACCTTTCAGATGAACTGTCAAAAATCATTCACCATGAGTTCACCATCTCCCACCTAGGTGCCCAGCATTTTTGACCAGACATGAACAGAAAAATTGACAGATTTGACAGATGCAGAGGGAAAATAAGGGGGGGGGGGGGGGGAGAGAGAGAGAGAGAGAGAGAGAGAGAGAGAGAGAGAGAGAGAGAGAGAGAGAGAGAGGAGAATCAAAGGAGGGTGGAAGGCGGGTCGAGCGGGGGTGGGAGATAATGGAATGAATAATACATGTGAGAGATAGGTAAATGGGCATGGAAAAGAGAAGGGATATGAAGAAAGGGATGGAGTAGGTGTACGTGAGCGAGTGAGTGAGTGTGTGTATGTGTGTGTGTATGTGTGTGTGTGTGTGTGTGTGTGTGTGTGTGTGTGTGTGTGTGTGTGTTAGTGTGCGCACGTGTGAGTGAGTGTGTGTGTGTGTGTGTGTGTGTGTGTGTGTGTGTGTGTGTGTGTGTGTGTGTGTGTGTGTGTGTGTGTGTAGTGTGCGCACGTGTGAGTGTGTGTGTGTGTGTGTGTGTGTGTGTGTGTGTGTGTGTGTGTGTGTGTGTGTGTGTGTGTGTGTCTGTCTGTCTGTCTGTCTGTCTGTCTGTCTGTCTGTGTGAGAGAGAGAGAGAGACAGAGAGAGAGAGAGAGAGAGATACACGTGAGTGTGTGTATGTGTGTGCGCGCGCGCCCGTGACTGAGTGTGTGTGTGTGTGTGTGTGTGTGTGTGTGTGTGTGTGTGTGTGTGTGTGTGTGTGTGTGTGTGTGTGTGTGTGTGTGATACTTGTGAGTGCGTATGGTGTGTGTGTGTGTGTGAGTGAGTGTGTGTGTGTGTGTGTGTGTGTGTGTGTGTGTGTGTGTGTGTGTGTGTGTGTGTGTGTGTGTGTGTGTGTGTGTGTGTGTGTGTGTGTAGAGTTACGGGTGAGTAGTTACCTACTCATGGAAGCAGTAGTTGCCCTACTTCTTCATTTTGTACAAATACCTAGTTATGGACGTTCCTTAATCCGTTAGAACCAATGAATTCACTGAACTCCTCTAACATGATAACTTCTCCCCCCCCTCCCCCCCCTCCCCCCCCTCCCCCGCTACCTCACTTCCACACTCCCCACCTATCGTTCACTACTACTTTTTTTTATTGGCATCAATTTATTTAATATCAATATAGCATGACGGACAAAGGTACAAAACACATGCATAAGAACGCATGCAGGCACGCCACACGCACATACACACGCGCGCGCGCGCGCGGACGCACTCACGCACGCACATACGCACTCACGTATCGTTTATTCGCTACTTTTCCTTTTTGTGTTTGTGAGCACGTTATTCATGTATTTTATAACTGTTATTGGCATCCATTCATTTAATACCATCACAGCATGACGGACGAAAGTATAAAGAACATGCGAAAGCACACACACACACACACACACACACACACACACACACACACACACACACACACACACACACACACACACACACAAGCACACGGACGTGCACACACACACGAGCACACGTGCACACACACACACACACACACACACACACACACACACACACACACACACACACACACAAGCACACGGACATGCACACACACAAGAGCACACACACATACACACACACACTCGCGCGCGCGCGCGCGCGCGCACGTGCACGCACGCACACGTATGCATGCATGCACACACAGAGAGACGGACAGACAGATAGACAGACGGACAGACAGAGACAAATAGAGAGGGAGAGGGAAAGGAGACAGTCAGTGAACACTACCAAACTGATTCTTCAGCAGAGCAGTGTCTCCTCTGGTGGGTTGCCCCATGACGAGTTGATACTACTTACACCCAGTAGACTGTGGGCGCTGTGCTTGTTACAGAATGAGTCTAGGATTGGCTGTGTACATAGAAACAGTATAGCAGTACGGAGGTAGCGTCATTGATCAGTTGGGGGGGGGAGGTAGTGGGAGGGAGGAGGGGGCATGGAAAATAGAACAGCAAGAGTTTCAAGAGAGAGAGAGAGAGAGAGAGAGAGAGAGGAGAGAGAGAGAGAGAGAGAGAGAGAGAGAGAGAGAGAGAGAGAGAGAAAGCGAGTTCCACAGACAAATTTACACAACAAATTTCGCTCTCTGCTTTGTGTGCAGACCTTTACAAGAGGGGCAAGCAGAGAAATATACAAATCTGAAAAAAAAATGAATGAAACAATGGTTTTCATGTCACTTTTCGCATATTCAACGAAAATAACAATCTCAAACAGATCCTAAAAAAAAAAAGAAAGAAGAAAAACCGAGAACTAGGTGTGTAAAAAAATTATTGTCAAACTAGCTGCGCCCCAACATGAAAGAACACTATTTGTGAACACTGACATCGGTCAAATATTGTCTTTTGATGGTAAACCTTCCTCGGCAAACTGCAACTTGAAATGCTTCAGAGAAAATCAGGCTTTCGACTGTGTTTTATGCAAAAACAGTTTCGCACAAATGTATTGATGTTGGATATATTTGCTGTTGTTGTTGTTGTTGTTGATATTGTGTTGTTGTTTTTTGTTGTCGTGGCTGTTGTTTTCAGGAGTCATCACAGTAGAAACAAGGCTGTAGCAGCACCAGACAAAGCCTTATTATGTATTGAAACTGTAAACCGTGTGAAAGAATGATGTACAGTCATACAAATGGATAGATCAATAGAGAGACAGACAGGCACACAGATAGATACATACATACATACATACATATATATACATACACACACACATAGACGGATAGACAGATAAATAGCTAGATGATTAGATGCATGGATAGATCGATAATTAGATAGATAATCAGATGCATGGATAGATCGATAATTAGATAGGCGGATAGATAGACAATTCGATACAACCCTTGACTAGCTTGTATTGAAGAGGAACTAGATTAGAAACGGAAAGAAGCTGAAACAGAAGCGAGACTGTTCAAACTTCGTCACTGCCTTCAACTTTGATCTTGTGTCAGGACACTTCATTGGCTGAAATCTGTCAATTGCCTTATGATTGGTAGGAACAGTCGTTGCTATTCATGACTCACCCTGTTGACCCAACTCTCGTTTGCTACGTGATTTTCAAACGTGCCCTGACCACGTGTCTACCAGCAGAGCACCTCATTGGTTCGTGGGACGCAACACGGCGAACCAGACACGTCATGAAATGATCTCATGCGCATGACAGCTAGGAAAACTGTTTTTCTCAGGAAAGTGCATTAGACGGGAATCGCGCGAAACGAGAGTATTTTCAGATAACACCGTTGTGTGACAACTCTGGCCCAAATGTCCACTGTCTGTCTAACAGACAGGTGAACTGTCAAAACTCATTCACCATGAGCTCAGCATCTTTCATCTAGGTGCCCAGCACGCTACTCCAGACAGACATCAAAAGAAAGATGGACAGATTTGACAGACAGGCAAACAGACAGAAAACAGACAGACAGACAGACAGACGAACAGACGGACAGACAAACAGACAGACTGACTGACAGACAGGCAAACAGACACACAGGCAAACAGACAGATAGAGACAGACAGACTGAGAGAGACTGACAAACAGACAGACAGACTGACTGACAGACAGGCAAACAGACAGACAGACAGGCGAACAGACAGACAGAGGAAAGAAGAAGAGGGGGGCGGGCAGGTGGGGAACCAGGGGTGGGGGGATAAAGAAGCGAATAAACACATGAGAGGGATACGCAAACCAGGAAGAGACCAGAGCAGAGAAGGAATAAAGGGACTGCGTAAGTGTGTGTGTGTGTGTGTGTGTGTGTGTGTGTGTGTGTGTGTGTGTGTGTGTGTGTGTGTGCGTGTGTGTGTGCGTGCGTGCGTGCGTGCGTACATGTGCGTGTATGTGTGTGTGGAGGGAGGGGGGTGCAGGGAGATAAAGGTGCAAATGATGTGAAAGACAGGTTGACAATAGCATCGTCAGTCACATGAAAAAAAAAAAACTGTGTATGTGTGTGTGTGTGTGTGTGTGTGTGTGTGTGTGTGTGTGTGTGTGTGTGTGTGTGTGTGTGTGTGTGTTCATAAAACCTATGCTTAAGGATTGCATTCTAATGTGTAACAGCCAGTGTTGAAACAGCTCGATGCCTGCTAGATCTTCTTGACGACAAACTTGGGGGGGGGGGGGGGGGGGGGGGGGGGGGGGGGGAGTAGCTCAGTTGGTAGAGCATTGGACTCATAATCTTTGGGTTGCGGGGGTTCGAATTTCGGTACAAGGGGTGGGGGGGGGGGGGGGGGGGGGGGGGGGGCTCGGAGTTAACGTTGGTTCTGACGCCATTCCCCATACAGTCCTTCGAATAAGACTAAACCGGGTTCCGTGTGTGAACGCACGCACAACATCTTGCACACACGTCAAATCCCATCACCAACTTTCGGAAGAGAAGGCCAGTTTGGCCGTTGGAATGGATGGCACGTTACACACAGCATGCACCTTCCCCGAAGTGGCAGTATGGCTGCCTTAATGGTGGGATAAAAAAAAATGGTCATACACACGAAAGCGCATCAGAATCTTCAACTCGATGAAGGTGGACACTCAAAGAAAGAAGAACGTCAGAAACACCTCTTACGCGTCCTTTTTGTTCTGTATTTTCCAAGTTGGCATTTCTGCTAGGCGATTTTGTGTGTAAGCAACATTCGTGTGCAGTTGAAGTGTAATTATCTTATCATAGAAGCAAGAGTTACCCTACTTACCTAATTATGGACGTTCCAAACTCCATTAGAAACCAACGAGTTCACTCAACATCTCTGATTTCATTGGTTCTCTCTCCACCCCCACCCCCCCCCCCCCCTCCTACTCCTACCCCAATCACTCCTTCGCTCTATCTATCGTTCACACGCTGCTGTTCTTTGTGTGTGTCTTTAAGCGCACATTTATAATTCGTTTCATAACAACAAGAGAGAGAGAGAGGGGGGGGGAGGAGAGGAGAGGGAGGGAGAGAGAGAGAGAGAGAGAGAGAGAGAGAGAGAGAGAGAGAGAGAGAGAGAGCGAGAGAGAGAGAGAGAGAGAGAGCGGTGAACATCACTGTGCTGATGGGTTGCCCCATGACGATTGACTCTTGTTTGCTTCCAATGGACAGTGAGAGCTGCGGTTGATACTGGGATAGGCTGCATATATGGAGCTAGAGCGAGCAGCTCGGAGATAGTGCCATTGATGGGTAGGGGACGGAGAGGGTAAGGTTTGGAAGGGGGTGGAAGACAGAACAGCGAAAGAAAGACAAAATAAGAAAGAAATAGGAAGAGAATTCCACAGACAAGTTTACAGAAGAAATTTTACTTTCCGTGCTGGTCTGCGAACCTTCACAAGAGGGGCAAACAGAGAAATAAGAATCCGAGCAAGAATAACCAGCAATGGTTTTCCACGTCACCTTTCGCAATACTCCTCGAAAAATAACAAACACCTTGAAAAAACACCTTGAAAAAAGAAAAAAAAAGAAAGAAAGAGAAAAGGAAAGGAAGAAAAACAAACATCCTGAGAACCAGCTGTGTGTGTAAAAAATACTGTCAGCTAACTGCACGGCAAGATGAAAGAACTCTGGTTAAAAATTGTGTTTGAAGGTAAACTTCCATCGGCAAAAAGCGACTTGAAATGTTTCATAAAAACGTGAACTCAAAGACACCGTGTTCATAAGATATCCCACGCTCTGTTCCATACATCAGACATTCGATATTTTTGCGCAAACACCGTTTGTTGTTGTTGTTGTTGCTGTTGTTGCTTTTGTGTTGTTGTGTTGTTGTTGCTGTTGTTGTTGTTGTTGTTGCTGTTGTTTTCAGGAGGCAGCACTATGAAAAAAAAGGCTGCAACACCACCCAGACTTTACGTTGCTATGTATTTACATTGTAAACCGGATAACTTGATAGCAATCATACAAAGAGAGAGAGAGAGAGAGAGAGAGAGAGAGAGAGATTGATACATGACCAGCCGAGACTCTCTCTCTCCTCCTCTTCCTCCTCCTCCTCCTCCACTCCAACACACATACGTACACGCACACACATACTCTCTCTCTCTCTCTCTCTCTCTCTCTCCTCTCTCTCTCTCTCTCTCTCTCTCACACACACACACACACACACACACACCACATTCATTCTCCGCCATTGCACCTCTCTGTGTGTGTGTGTCTCTCTCTCTGTGTGTGTGTGTGTGTGTGTGTGTGTGTGTGGTGTGTGTGTGTGTACGTCCGTGCGTGTGTGTATGTGTGTGTGCTGTGTGCGCGCGCGTGTACCTCCCTGCCCCCGCCCTCTCTATCTCTCTCTCTCTCTCTCTCTCTCTCTCCTCTCTCTCTCTCTCTCTCTCTCTCTCTCTCTCTCTCTCTCTTTGTTATGATCCCTTCCTGAATCAAAACTAAGCTGGCCCATTTTCTTTTTTTTTTCAGTCCATGTTAAACTGTCCATCATCCAGTGATGAGAGACAGGACATACAGCGCGCATCCGTGTGTTTGTTGGCATCCCACCTCTGAATGTCTGTCTTGTCTGTCTGTCTGTCTGTCTGTCTGTCCTCTCTCTCTCTCTCTCTCTCCTCTCTCTCCTCTCTCCTCTCTCTCTCTCATCTTTCCTCTCCACTCTCTGTGTGTGTGTGTGTGTGTGTGTGTGTGTGTGTGTGTGTGTGTGTGTGTGTGGTGTGTGTGTATGTGTGTGTTGTGGCATCCCACCGTCCCGAATGTCCGAAGTTGCTGTCCGTCTGTCTGTCTGTCTGTCTGCCTCTCTCCTCTCTCTAAATCTCTCTCCTCTCCTCTCGCTCTCTCGTCTCTCTCTCTCTCTCTCTCTCTCTCTCAAGGAAGCAAGTGTGCAATGACAAAAAAAAGAACTAACTAAAAACAAAAGCATGTGATATGACCCCAGTCTTTGTGATGTGACTTCTATTCGAGAACTTGCCAGAATGAAGAGGGAGTGCATTGTGCCATACTTGAGTATGCGGAATGCACAAGGATGATCTTCAGAGTGAGGATTTCAATCATTGGTTGGTTGGCTAAAGCTTACCCAATGCTAAAACGTTAAATGTGAATTGCTTCCTTTTCACCATTTTTTGTAGAAACCATTTGTATGGAGCTACAGTGTGAAAGAGGGTTGGTAAGGCAGATGCAAAAGTACTGGCTGCTGGTTTGGCCGTTGACCAATGTGACCAATAAAAAAATTATTTAAAAAAATTAACATGTCGTTAAAACAAAACCAATTTTCAAGATGCAAACAAACAACAACAACAAAGATGTTGTATGGAATAATGGCCCGGTGTCATGAGGAAAAGAATATGTCATGGTCTTGAACTGAATGAATCTCATGCTTTTCTCTGTCACAGTTCGATCATGAAACCAGGAATGATGTCATGTATAAAATGAACGTTTGCTCTGTGGCAGTGGTACGATCACTTCTTGTGAGTCTCCATGGGGCAATGCATGTTTCACATAGTTGCAAACTACAAGCTTTTAAAAACCACAACCGAATTTGACAGACCTTGACCCATTTTCAATCAAACATGGCATTGCATGAGCTGAAATAAATATATGCCTCAATGATATAAATCCAGTACAATGAGTGCAGA
>JADBJO010001443.1:0-10000 GCA_016801955.1 Conus betulinus
CCCATTTTCACCCCTTCTGGAAGGCGTGGGATGGTGAACTCCAGCAGCTGTCAACCCATTCTCACATGTGGTATGTTTGTGTATGTGTGTGGGTGTGTGTGGTTGTGTGTGTGTGTGTTGTGTGTGTGTGCGTGAGGAGTGCGTGGGCGTTGCGTGAGTGAGTTGAGTGTGTGCGTGCGCGTGCGTGCGTGCGTGTGCGTGTGTTGTTGTGGTTGTGTGTGTGTGGTGTGTGGTGTGTGTGTGTGTGGACACGCCAGTACATGGTGACGTGAATGTCGATGGTTACTTTCCCCCCTTTTCAGAACGTGGGAATCGGGGGCTGTTCGTGGGGGGCGTATGTTGCAGAGCAATAAAAATGAACAATACATAAAATAAAAACAGACCCCGCGATTCATCTCATGGCTTCCCCCCGCGGGGTGGGTAGTGGAAAGGATGGGTAATGCGATGGGAGTAGTGAGATAGAGTTGGAGATGAGAGAAGAGCTAGGGGAGAGTATCGGGTCAGGCAGACAGGTAGACAGACAGACAAGAACAATAGAGAGCGTGTGTTTGTGGACGTGTGCTTGTGGTGTGGCGTGCGTGCGTGCGTGCGTGCGCAGGCGCGTTTGTGTGTATGTGTGTTGTAGTGTGGTGTTGTGTGTTTGTTGTGCGTGTTGTGTGGTGTATGTGCTGTGCGCGCGCGCTGCGCGTTCGTGTGTGTGTGTGTGTGTGTGAGAGGCGAGAGAGAGAGAGAGGAGAGAGAATAGAGCGCGAAAGGCAAAGGAGAGCGAGAGACAGAGTAGAGAGTGTGTGTGTGTATGTGTGGTTTTAGGAAAAAAGGATAAGATAAGATAGAGAGAGAGCAGAGAGAGAGGATAGGTGTTGTGTGTGGTGTGTTTTAGGAAGTGTTGGGGGCGTGGGGGGGTGTGACGTAATACCCCGGTAGGTACAAGACGAGGGGTGGAGTTGGAATGAGGGGATGCGCGGATGTGATAGAGAAGAAGAAGAGATGTGACTACAGGATCCGTTGAGAGGGGTGGAGAGTATATAGGGAGGGTAGGGAGGACCCCGGGGAGGAGGCGGGTGCGAGGTGCCCGGGGGGGGGGTTTGGCCCCCCTGCCGGCACGGGGGTGGGGGTGGGGGTAGGTGGGAGGCATGGCGGTGGGACGGGTACCCCGGCCCACGAAGAGGGAAGCGGATGGTTGTGGTGAATGATCATTCCGGAGGGGGGGGGGTTTCTGTTTTCTGGGTTTTTGTGTGTTTTCATTTTATCGTTGAGGCTTTTGAAGTGTTAACCGGATGTAAGATGGTACCGAGTGTTTCACCCTTGTATTTGATCATCGACCTGTCCACTTTTTTCAATGTTTTCTCATTGATACCCGGCTTTATGGTAAAGGAGTAATACGTGAATGTTTCACCTTCAATCTGCATATGAGTGAACGGCTTTTGGATGTCGTGAACTGAATGTTTCACAGGTCTGCATCAATCGGACAATTAATTGGCATGTGGGGCGGGAGGGAAAAGATGAGTAGGGGAGGTGGTGGGGTGGATTCGCATTGAAGAACAGATGAGTGATACAAGGGGGGTGGGGGTTGGGGGTGGGGGGCTGTCGGTTTGACCGTTAGTGACTATCCGGGGTTCGTGAGTACAAATATCTCATGCGCTGTTGTTCTGCCTGATGGACACCTTCTCTCTCTCTTCCTCTCTCCTCTCTCTCTCTCTCTCTCTCTCTCTCATCTCTCCTCTGTCTCAATTCCCTCCTTTCTATCGCTCTCTCTCTCAACGATTTGCTTTTTATCAGGTATGGTATTACAATTATTTATAATTTGTTACGTATATGTGTCACAGACCTCTCATCAGGGGCTAGGCCTGGTTATGCCAATAAATTATCTGAATCAGAATCTCCTCTCTCCTCTCTCTCTCTCTCTCTGGTGGTGTGTGTGTGTGTGTGTGTGTGTGGTGTGTGGGTGTGTGTGTGTGTGTGTGTGTGTGCTTGCGCGTGTGTATATGTGTATGAGTATGTTAACTCTAACTGCCTCTCTGTCCCATTTTCTGTGTGGGCTGTTCTCTCTTTGGATTCTCTCGTGATATTGATTATGTAGTGTGTGAGTGAGTGAGTGGAGGTGTGAGAGAGAGAGGAGAGAGAGAGAGAGAGAGAGAGAGAGAGATGAGAGAGAGGGGGGGGGAACGAACGCACTAGACAGATAGACCAAACAACACCAGAAGGAACTCACTTTGCGGCATTAATTTCAAACAACGATAGACTGTATATTATGTGGCCATAGCAGTGTCACCACCACCCCACCATACACACCTCTTCCACCAACGCAAACGAAAAAAACTAAAGTCAGTCTTCGTTACCTTTCCCCCGCCACTCATATTTCTGGATTTTCCAGAAAGCAAGTTCAAGTCGTCCCAGCCCCCAGTGCCCACTAAGATCATGTTATCTACAAGCCGCCGTGGCGAAGTGGTTGGCGTCCGGGACTCCCAGCAAGGAGGTTGTGGGCTCGATTCCCATCAGAGTCATGTGGGATTTTTTCTGCCCCGACTGGCTCCTACCCAGAGTTGAGTTTACTGCGGGCTCAATTGGGAAGAGAGGGACCACACAGTCGAGCATCATCACTTAATGGATGCGTCTCTGAGAGTGTTTGCTCAAATTTCCTGACCAAACATGCAGGTGTCTGTCTGTTTCTCTCGGGCCTGGTTGACGCCAGGATATATTATGAGAGGAAGCGTAGAGTACAGATCTGTCATATAGTATCAGACCGTAATGGAAATCCGCAGCGCATAATCTTCATCATTCTCATTATCATCGATCAGCATTAAAAAAAAAAAAAAAAGGTTCAAATTCTGTGGCCTTCATGCCCTGCTCTCATGATGACCTCAGTTTCGATCTACGCTCCACGTCTGACTTTGGTTTGATTCCGTCGGGCTCGCTGATATCGGCGAGTCCATGGGGGCTGTCGTTGGACAGACGTGGTGCGCCCTCAGGAGGGAGAGCTCACTCACGCCGGCTCCGCGATGAAGCAATTATTGTCGTCAGTAGGGGGCTTAGTAGGTGGTGGCCTACGTATGTTGGATCAGAACAGGCGCCACAGAACACCACCAAAGTGACTTGGCAGCAGTGCAGTGTCTTCTTCGGTGGGGGTTGCCTCATAACATTAACTGCTCTGTAAACGGCACTGTCTTTTCTTCGCTTTCTCCCTGTGGATTGCCGGCGTTTGGGCTGCGGCGAGGCCGACCGGGCTGTGGCTGTGGACGGGGTGTCGGAATGAGTGACGTGGGTTTGCACTGCCACTGAGGTGGAACAGAAGGAGGGACAGCTAAAAAAAAAAAAACTTTAAAGAAAAATCAGGTCTTCTGAAAGAGAGAATCAGTCACATACTTTGGTATCTTTCTATTCTTCTTCTCAGACAGAAAAACTCGGATGATTTGTGCACAGATCAGGGGAGGGGGATTACTGTATATGGTGCACAGAAAAAAAAAGACGAATTATGAACTGATTTCCTTTCGATTCCCTTTCCTTGACATACAACGTTCATTTGATTTGAATTTACCTGGAGTGAAGTTTAATCGGAACGAAGCTGAATTAGAACTTAGGTTGTTTCAACTTTGTTCTCTCTCTCTCTCTCTCTGTCTCTCTGTCTCTCTCTCTCTCTCTCTCTCTCTCTCTCTCTATATATATATATATATATATATATATATATATATATATATATATATATATATATATACATACATACATATATTACATTCTGATGAAAAAAAAAAAATTCTTATTAAGGAAGAAAAGAAATTTCTTTGCAAATATAAAAAGTAGGATTTGTAAGGTAAGATTGAGACCCTTCGGTATCTCAAACATTGTTGACCTTTTAATGTCATCACAACTGAAAGAAAAACAAGCATTGCTTTTTGGCAGATTGTATTTCAAATAATAATCTGTGTTGATGAGATACACGAAAATGTCAATCTCTGTGTATTCTGTAAGTCTGTCTGCCTGCCTGCCTGCCCGCCTGTTTGTCTGCCTGTTTGTCTGCCCTTCTGTCTGTCTGTCTGCTGTCCTGCCTGCCTGCTTGCCTGTTTGTCTGTCTGTCTGATGACGACGACGACGACGACGACGATGATGATGATGATGATGATGATGATGATGATGATGATGATGATGATGATGACAACGACGACAACGACGACGACGACGACGATGATGATGAAGATGATGATAATGATTGTGATGGTGATGATGATAATGACAATAACGATGACGACGACGACGACGTGATGATGATGATGATGACGATGATGATGATGACTATGACGATGACGTAGACGATGATGAGGGACGACGATGATGAAGGACCTTCCACTGTCTCTGTTGCAGATCCGCGGACCTTCCACCACGCCCCTCTCCCACCACAGCCACCACCCCACCCCCACCCCTACCACACAGCAACCCTCCCCACACCGCCTCTTTCAACGGCCTGGGCGACCCGGGGGCGGCGGAAACCCCCCTCCCTCTCCTCCCTGCCCGAGGGAGCACCATCCCCACCTCCACCCCCACCCTCCCGCACCCTCGGACCACGTCCTGCACTCCAGCCCCCACCCCCTGCAACAAACCCAGCACAACCACCAGCAGCGGGTCCGTGGGGTCCTCTTCGGCGGAGCACCTGCCCAGCCAGGGCAAGAGCTCATACCCGCTGTCGGGGTCTTCCAGGAGCCTGTCCTTCAACACCAGGGACAGAGACTCCTCCTCGTCGTCGTCCACCTGCACCTCCTCCCCATCCTCCTCTTCCACAGACAATTATTTCAGCATGGACCGCAGCAGTGGCAGTGACGGTCCTTTCCGGCTGAAGACCTTGTCCTCCCAGCAGCCGCCCCGGAGGACCTTCCAGACCTTCGGCCCCCAGTACCATCACAACAATCTCCAGCAGCAGCAGGGAGGGCATCCAGCCTGGAGGCGGGCCAAAGGGTTGGACGGGGGGTGGAAGAAGCCGGTCACCCCCACCACCTCTTTCACCACCACCACCACCTCCGCCACCACCGACGAAGACGATCGGACGACGACGTCGGGCAGCTACACGTTAGGTCCTGACGAGGTCCCATCTGACGTGGAGGAGCTGCACTTCCAACAGATGCAGGACATCATGGTCTGACCCCCCCCCCCCCCTCCCTGCCCTGCCCTACCATACCCTTGCTCCGATGTGCTCAGGATGCTGTGGTGAATAGGACTTGTTCTCCAAATGACACACATGGTTGAGGTCACATTTTCATCTGGTCTTCTACGATGTGTTCCACTCTGCCCAGGTGATGGGACTTGGCTTGGGGCGTGTCAATGGACAGACTTACGCGGTAAGGTCACATTGAAGGCAGAAGAAAGATCAGAAAAGGCTTAACCGGAGACTTGCTGCTGCGATGGTGACAGCTCGGGGGTCCTTTAATTAAACAGCGATTCTTGGAAACGTCCACACTGTTACGTGCTGGAGGTGGAGGTTTTTTTGTGTGTGTGTGTGTGTGTTTTTTTTTTTTTTTCATGGAAAATCGCTGGCATTGTCGTTCTCCGGTGTTTTGCACACGTATCCCACATTTACAGAGGGCCATAGATGGATGGCATCGAGAACAAGTCTAGAAAGACTAAGACAAAGAGATGAAGACTTTAATCATATCGCTGATATTCGACTGCGGTGGTAAAGCACGAAGAAGACTCTAGCGGGCATCGCTGTCTGTGTGATTGTTCAATAGACTTGGACGATGTGGCCCAACAACTTTGAAGAGCTTAGAGCAAAAGACTGCATAGACTGTTATCCGTAATACTGTTGTGATGTGTAAAATGAAATCAAACAAAAAATACGCGTGCTTCAGACAGTGGATGAATGAATGACCTGAAATTAAGGCTTCACAAACTAAATGTTGCCCATGTTCCCAAGCAGTGCGTTTTCTTTGTAATGCAGCCTCTCAGGAGACAGTCCTACGTCTTTCCTGGGACAAGACATGACCTAGCCGGATCGGAGTCTGGACAGTCTGGTCATTATGCTGATCACCGTGAACTCTTCTTCACACAACTGCCCTTGATCGGGTCTTGGTCTGAAAAACATCTGGGAGGCAGAGCCAGGGAAGTGCCCCGCCGATCTTCATGACCTCAGGCCGTAAGTCCAGCTGCTTGGTCAGATGAACGTCTTGAGGTTACGGCCTGTGAGATGTGACGTAGTCTTGATATTCTGCTCCGGAAACTGGAAGACAGGAAAAGGACGCACGCCTTTCACAGAAAGCGTGCCAACGTCAAGCGTGCGGCTCCCGACCTGTTGGCTCAGACAGTAAAGTAGACAACGGGGTATTATGACGCACTCGGAGAAGACGTCCAAAGGACAAAAACCTCACTCCACAAAATCATGTCTCAACATCGGATAGACCATCGGAAGACCAAAGAATCTGACCTCTGTTAGTTTGATGTCGCCGTCTCGCTGATCTAGGAATCGGAAAAGCATGTAAATGAAATATCCTTTGTGTAATTTGCTGGAAAAAAAAAAAAAAAAACATTTGTCCACTGGATTGAATGCAGAGAGCGAGAAGCCATGAGCTGTGGGGAGATAACGAACTGTTCATTGAAAGAGATGAGTAAGACAGATTCATGAAATGACATGCTGAAGCAGAAATTGTCATCCTGAGTCAAGAAGCGGTCCATCCTTGTGGCAGTGAGATGTTTCTTCGACAACCGGTTTTTTAAGATTTTTTTTTTTTCAAAGTAAAAAACTAGAATGCTACAGGTGGTGCATTTCATTAACACAAACGTCAATGTCGAAGACTCATCAAGAGAATGTGCATTGAAGGGATTGCCAGACATTACGTGTTGTTGATGTACATTCTGCTGTTCTGGACTAAAATACTGGTGAAGCAGTAAAAAGAAAGACACTATTGCTGTGCTAGTAAGTGTGACACAGGGCTTGATTGTTTTGACCGGATTGTTAGTAGAGTTTTACCAGTTGTTGCTACACACGTCACAAATGGCCTGTCTGCCTTCCTGAGGGCAAACTGAAACGATGTGTGAAACTAAGATTTTAAAAGGGTTAGGGAAAAAATGACTGTCGCAGCTGCTTTTAAATGATCCTAAGGTGGTTGGCCTCCATATGATAAGACAAATATACCTACCTCCCTCCCACACCTCCCCTTAAATCTTCCCTGTTAGAAAAAGAAGAGAAGGAAATACAAAAAGACGATTGGTCGAACATCGCGTTATATGATTGTCATCCTAATTTGTTTAACTGTGGTCGCAAATCATTTTAACAGCTATAACACTGTTTCGAGAAGATCAATTTTCCTTGGGTAACAAACATTGCCGTAACACCATTTAATTGAACACAAAAGTATATCACACACACACACACACACACACACACACACACACACACACACACGCACGCACGCACGCACGCACGCACGCGCACGCACACACACACACACACACACACACACACACACACACACACACACACACACACACGCGCCACACGCGCGCGCGCGCGCGTGCGTGTGTGTGTACACAACCTGACAGTACACACATCTGACCCATCAGTTGTCACTCATCGACTAACAAATCCCCACAAGACAGTGTGTCTCCCCCGTCATATAAACAAACCTCTCCCCATCTTCCCTTCAACATAAAGCAATGAACTGATCAACCTTAGTGAGTAAGTCTATTGCGCGCTTGGTCTCCACATCTGTCTGAGTTTTGTACATAGAAATCGGCTGTCATTGGGTCACAAGCGACTTAAAAAAAAACAAAAAACAAAAAAAAAAACAACCGAAAATGGATGTCGACAGAATATCAGTGTTTTTGGATGTATGCCAGAGTGAGATTATACAAAACTAGCAATGCATATATATATATATATATATATATATATATATATATATATATATATATATATATTATATATATGATATATATGGGAACCTACTGCCCTGCGAAGTCTTGGACCACGGGGCCCACTTCGTCGTTTCATGGACAATATCATGCACTTGGTGCTTGCTTCCGTTCTGTCTTGATGTGGGGAATGGTGAAGGGTGAGGATGGTGGGAGGGGGTGGGAAGAGATGCGGGGATCCGGACGGGGAGGGGGGGGGGGGGGGGGGGGGGGGGGGGGTGGCGTGGCGGCGGAAGGGCAGAGGGAGATGGTCATAATAAGTATTGCGTCTGATGGTAAGAGAGGTTTTCTTTTCTTCATTTTTTTTTATTTGAAGATGGTCCATTGTTGAGTATGCTGGTTTTGTTTTTGCTGCTCGTTTGTATTTTTGTGGCTGTGGTATTTTCTTTTTTTTTTTTTTTTTCAATTTCATGCATGCTTGTGACTGCGTTTTCTCTGATAGACATGTCTGTCATTGGTGTGTTCCGCGCCTCTCTCTCTCTCTCTCTCTCTCTCTCTCTCTCTCTCTCTCTCTCTCTCTTCTCTCTCTCTCTCTCTCTCTCTCTCTCTCTCTCTCTGTCTCTCTGTCTCTCTGTCTCTCTCTCTCAGTGTTCTCCCTTCTTTCTATCAGCCTGGTTTTTCTATTTTGCTCCCTCTCTCTCTTGTTCCACTACACAGATACAGACGTATATACTCAGAGAGAGAGAGAGAGAGAGAGAGAGAGAGAGAGAGGAGAGAGAGAGAGAGAGAGAGGAGAGAGAGAAAGAGAGAGAGACTCACAGACGCACATACACACACACGCGCTCACACACACACGCACACACACACACACACACACACACACACACACACACACACACACACACACACACACACACACACACACACACAAGGGATACCCACTGGCTGTGCCGTTTACAGACAGTTAATGTAATATCAATTTAGAATAAGGCAGAAATAGCTATTTTAGTGTTTAGGATCGATTTTAAGTTCAGTTGTTTTCTTGACGTTTTGCTTCAGAAAGGTATACGGGTTTATCTTGACCCAGGAGCGAATACAGATAATATATGAGTGAGTGAGTGAGTGAGTGAGAGAGCGAGTGAGAGAGAGAGACAGACAGAAGAGTGTAGGGGTGCGTACGGGTATGTATGTATGTATGTATGTATGTATGTATGTATGTATGCACGTATGTACTTACGTATGTACTTAAGTTATGTAGTATGTATTTATGTATGTATGTATGTACGCATGTATGTATGTACGCATGTATAAACGTGTGGGCGCGCTCGCTCGCGCGTGCCAGCCACACACACCCCTTGTTTAACAACAGCAGTTCTTAGGGTGACTCCCATTCTAACCCTGCTCCCAACTAGGATTGGTTAGTGGTGGTTTTTTACAATGATGCTAGGAATCGAGGGAGAGCAACCGACGTATCGGAACTGTTGTTGTTGTTCTTAAGGATAGAGACCGTTGTTTTCTTTTCCACTTTGAGATCCTTAGCTTAGCTAAGTCCTTCTCTTGATAGAGAAGTGTTGAGGCTTTGAGCAAAAGACGTCAAGACTCCCCTCTTCTCATAATAGCTACCCCTTTGCTGTTTCAAGTAGGGATTCTAGTCCGTTTCGTTCCCCCGTTCCCCCCCCCTCCCCCCCTCCCACGCCCCCCAACCTGAGAAGAACTTTAGTTATAGTAAACAAAAGACCTCTCCCGCTTCCGGCAAGGCTTTTCTGTCGTGGAGTTGAATAGTGCTGTATATTTGCAGGAGGGATTTTCCGGCTGTGTGAGTCGTTACTTACAGGTCTTCGAGTCACTGTTTTGCCCAGTGTCGCGTAGGGGGGGTCAGAGGTTTAGAGAGCTGGTGTGCCTTTTGTGTGGAGTGTCTGTGTGTTGACTGTGTGTACGGGGGATTAAAGCCCCCGTTGTGTAGGTTGTATGCGTGCGTGAGTGCGTGCGTGGAGGGAACGGCTGGTAGTCTTCCGTTTTCTGGCATTCTTTCGGGGGTCGCTGGTGCCTGCTTGCTGGGAGAAATGAGGGATTTGCAATGACTTCGGAATGCTGAAGACGTAGCGGTGCTGGCTTATGATTTGTGTCTCTTGTGTATGGATAGCTTGTTTCTTTGGTGTGTGTGTGT
>JADBJO010001443.1:15000-25000 GCA_016801955.1 Conus betulinus
ATACCCCGTCCATGTCCACTAACTATCCACCTAGAACACAATAAAACATGGGTTTAGGTGACAACGATGAGGGGTACTATTCAGGATACAGACTTTGCCACCTCTCCCACACCTCTCTCCTCCTTTGCTTTCATAGAACATTTTTTTTTCATTGTTGGTGTATTCCGTCACAAAGCTTGGCAAGCCTCTGTAATACCATCTTCCAAGCACTCCTGTGTTAGACAGTCAATTTCAACGTCAGTTTCATTATAGACTTGCCAGTCACACAGGAGCCCATCATGGCAGTCACCGCATGTAGAGAAACGTCTTGTCCTTGTGCAGACGTGCTGATCGTAGTGCGCCCGTCCTCAAAAGAAAGGCAACAAGCACAACACAGCTACTTATCGCATAATGACTCTTCTGTCCAAATCCCCAGTCTGGATGTGACTTGACGTTCGTGAGGGTGTCAGATATTCCGCTTCATTCTACATCTCCAGATTACAAACAACAGAGAAAGAACCACAACAACAACAAAAGGACAGTAATGCGTATCAGCGCGCGCGCGCGCGCACACACACACACACACGCACGCACGCACCATGCACGCACGCACACACGCACCACACACACACACACACACACACACACACACACACACACACACACACACACAACACACACACACACATACACACCACACACACACACAAACACACACACACACACACACAAACACACACACACACACACGCAAGCACGCACACGCACGCACGCACGCACGCACACGCACGACACTCACGCACGCACGCACGCACGCACACACACACACACACACACACACACACACACACACACACACACACACACACACACACGGGATACGAGAGATTTAGTATAGGGGTAGCGGAGAATATGCATTGATACATGTCGTGAACAGAAATGTAACACATGAATCAACCAGTTGTGCAGCCAACAACCAATTACTCTTCTAATCAATCATTCAGCCAACCTGCCAGTTAATCAGCCAATCAAGCAAGCAATTCAACAACCAGTCAATAACATTCTTGCAATCATCGGCGAATTCATCCACGAAGAAATTGATCAGCTAAACAGCCAGTTATTCGACCAATAAATCAACAGTTCAATCAACCAGCCACCAGTCAATCATCACCAATAAATCAACTAATCACCCGACAAGCCAACCAGCCAACTTATCAAAGAATCAAGAAACAACAACCACTCTGCCTATTCACTAACCAGTCACTTAATTCATCAACCAACCGACATGCCAGCTAATTAATCATACAACTAACCGTCAGATCATATAGCCAACTATCCAATCAGTCGACTAACTAATCACGAATCATGCAGCTAACCAGCGAATTAACCAACCAATCAATCCACTACTAACGCAGTCATCCAGCTATTTAATCATTAATTTATCATTAAATTATCATTCAATCGATTGATCCATTCATCGATCGACGTATCATTAGCCAATCATCTATAAATCGTCAATCAAACAAGACATCGACCTATTAATAATTTAGTCGGTCAACCTATCAGTCAATTACCCTATTTCAGCAATAGAGCAAGAAAACCTAGTGGCATACATACCTCTGAACCCAGTCTTTTTCGTTAAAAGCAACAACAAACAAACACAACGAAGCAAAGATTTAACATGTCATAAGCAATGAAAGGATTCACGGACGTAGAAAAATAAAATAGCAAACAAAACACAAAAGCAAAGCAAAACGAAACACACACACACACACACACACACACACAACACACACACCACACACACACCACACATACATACACACACACACACACACACACACACACACACACACACACACACACACACACACACACACACACACACACACCACTCACACACGCACACGGGTGACAGAGATTTGGGATAGGGGTAGTACAGAGCAGAGGAATGGGAGGGAGAGCTGGGGGTGGGGTGGGGGTGGGGAGAGAGAGAAAATGAAAGAACGATAATTGGTAAATGCATAGCAACATGGGTCAATACAGAATCCATAAATTGAACAAGACAAGAAAGCCTGTCACACAGAAACGAAAAAGAAAACAAACTGCAACCCTAAATACCACGAAAACAACAAACAAACAAACAAAAAAACTAAACCAACCTGATCAACTCCGAAGGTTTCTATTATGTATGTTGTCATTATCCATCATGAAGAGAGAGAGAGAGGGGGGAGAGAGAGAGAGAGAGAGAGGAGAGAGAGAGAGAGAGAGAGAGAGAGAGAGAGAGAGAGAGAGAGAGAGAGAGAGGGGGGAGAGAGAGAGAGAAGGGGGGAGAGAGAGAGGGGGAAGAGAGAGAGAGAGAGAGAGAGAGGAGAGAGAGAGAGAGAGAGAGAGAGAGAGAGAGAGAGAGACATGGAGGCAGAGAAGTAATGGAGAGGCAGAGAGAGGGAAACAGGCAGGCAGACGGATAAACAAAATAGAGACAGACACAGGGAGAAATTGTGTGTGTGTGTGTGTGTGTGTGTGTGTGTGTGTGTGTTGTGTGTGTGTGTGTGTGTGTGTGTGTGTGTGTGTGTTCTCCTTTTCGGAACACGGAATGGTACTGAGAGAATCATCGGGTTGTGAAGCAGATTTGATGTTCCTGACAGGCTATCCAAACACATTCCACTATGCTTCTCTTCTCTTTTTTCTCTTACATTTAGGGATAATTCAGTAATGAATTTCTTTCCATATTGTTAATTCTTTCAAAAGAAAAACGATTGAAGAACTGATTATTGTATTGTTCTGCACTTGCCTGACCTCTATTATCAGGTTATTCAGTTGATAAATTGGTCAACAGCGGATGGTTGCATTATCTTTTGGTAGATCCACGCCACGTTTATGGTTTCGAACAAGGTCTTTGCCTTGACACACATGAGTTGGAAGTCACTGAACTTATTCATGAGGCTAGTTATAGAGTTATCTCCCTTCTTCTATCAACTTTTATTAATCCGCAAAGGCATAAGGCATTTATTTCTTGTCTTGATATATTGAAATTTTTGGAATAGTTTTAAATCTAATGTTTTTTTTTTTGTTGTTTGTTTCATTACATTCTATTTATTATGGACGGTCTGAAGGAACAGTGAAACAGAAATGTGATAAACGCTGACGGTTGTAGCCAACTTATTCTTGATAATTGTTTCGTGCGTCTTTGTAACCGCCTAATTTTTTTTTTTTTTTTACATATTGTTGGTCTTATCACACAAACCTTGCAGTTCCAAAACACGCGAATAGGATCTATACTACTGAGAAAACAATGGCTCGAATTGCAACAATCGATTGAGCTTCTACCATTTTAGACCCACGTACGCAGGATTTCATCAATTTACTTCCGACACTTGAATATCTAGATATATTACGTGTGTGCACAGCTACGAAGAGATTATGCTCGTATTTCACTTCCATGAAAGTCACGCGTGTCCCCATATTCATGGATTGGACATTAGATTTAATATACGTGGAGTATCTTTCCTATTCTGAATGCAAGAACGCATTTAGCATTCGACATCGAACTCCCAAGAAATGTATTATTATCATTATTATTATATCATATTGGGTATTTATACAGCGCCTATCCTCGGTCACAGACCAAACTCTAAGCGCTTTACAATAAACACACTACCTCACTCACTAGACGGGCTGCCTACCAGGGTAGAGCCGGCCGAAGAGCAGCCTACTGGCGCCGATTCAGTCGTTTCCCGTACCATTCAAATATCAGTCCATCATTTTCATTTATCTCATTTATCTTCCAGTTTCTCGCATTGGGTGCATGCGATGTTTATACGTGTCCTCCATTTCCACCGCTACACGATAACAGTAAGTGACAATTTTTGTGGCTTGCTAAGAAATACCAGGCGGCTATCTTCAATCTACATCAATTTTGCCAAGGCAAAATGTAGCAGAAAAATGGAATTTAAAAGTGCAGCGTAAGAGCACACAGGATCCACAAGTCTCCCCCCCCCCCCCCCCCCCCCCCCCCCCCCCCCCCCTCCAATGTGCAATATGTTGATTTGGAAATCGGACACGATTATAAAGGTACTTTAAGAGTAGTTTTCAAACTTGCCCACTTTTCATCATATAAATCACACTCCTCCTTTCTTTGCTCTGAATATCAATTTGTTGCAGGACACGTCTTAAAAGCTAAGCTTAGTTGTATATATATATATATATATATATATATATATATATATCGATAACAACCATCTTTGTTCTGCCATTATATCATACCTCTCTTCTTCCTTCCTAATAAGCGAAAATGTTCTTATATACCAATCCATATAAGTTTCAGTTTTGTTGCAGCTCTACGTAAACTATATATATATATATATATATATATATATATATATATCTATATATATATATATATATATATAACTGTATCTGCAGACACAAACCGTTTCAAGAGAAAAGGACAATACTGTCATCAATTATTCAAATGATCGACTCAAATGAAACATTGTGAAAATATTATCCAACGTCCGACATTCTTAAATGCTTCCAACGTAAGTTCACTTACAGAGAGCGGGGAAAAAAAAAAAAACATGAAAAGACTGCAACGTCTCCTTGCTGAACAAGAAGAGTACAGTTAATATATCATAAATAAAAGAGAATCAATATAGCAACCTTTTGTCCACGCATCTCGCTTTGGTCTTATCTTCTCAATACATACTTAATACATGACGGTATCACTTACCTCGAATACAACTCTATTTGTATTAGCTCAATTTTTTTTCTTTCTACGAATTGTATCAATGTGTGTGTGTGTGTGTGTGTGTGTGTGTGTGTGTGTGTGTGTGTGTGTGTGTTTCTTTTCAAAATCAATAAATGTCGTATAGAATTTACGAGGACAAGAGATTGCAACTATTAACATGAACACACAATGTATGGCAGAGTAACCTTTCTTGAATTCTGCTTGACATTCACTTGTACTACTGCGTTTTCGATCCATGCTTTAATCCGTTCTTTGTAGCACAGCTGTATAATTTTTCACGAACATTACACAATCATGTATTTCTGTAGTCGTCAGCGTCGTTTGAATCTTGTCTTTTTCACACAGAAGTAACAAAATAAACTCGTCCCCTTTCTGGAAAAAAACGCCATGCATTAAGCAGTGTATCGAATGACTTGGCAAGAACGTCCACAACAGTATCACTAGATTATTTGAATATTTCGCTGAAGACATTATCTAACGTTCTAGTTCACTAATGGCTTGGGGGACTTACTCTTAGTCCTAAAAAACACACAGAGAGAGAGAGAGAGAGAGAGAGAGAATGTCATATTGATTTTTTTTTTCTTTTTTTTTTTTTTGTTGCGTACGCAGGCTGATACTCCTGCGGACACTCCCTGTATAGAAAAGCAGTGATTAAACCCATCTACCCAAGAAAGGGAGCGGAGTTTTGTGTGTATGACAGTATTCTATCCCGCCATTAAGGCAGCCGTACGCCATGTTCGGGGAATGTGATCTTGATCCTGTTCATTACCCCCCCACCCCCCCCCCCACCCCCCCCCCCCCCCCCCCCCCCCCCCCTACCCTACGAGAGAGAGAGAGAGAGAGAGAGAGAGAGAGAGAGAGAGAGAGAGAGAGAGAAAGAAACAGACGGACAGACAGACAGACAGAACTAAAAAAAAAATCTGTACCAAACAGAACTGAGCAAATATATTTGGAGACTTAAAGACAAAAAAATAAACTATAACATATCCTGGAAAATCATAAAAAGGGCATCACCATACAATAACATTTCAAAAGATGCAACCTATGTTCAACAGAAAAATGGTTAATACTATGCAAACCATACTTAGCAACTCTAAATACTAAAGTAGAAATAGTAAACAACTGCAGGCACAAATGGAAATCGTTGTCAGCAAAATCACCCTGAACTGTAAACAACCTGAAAACCGAACAACACGTGCAGCCAATCCGCACGTGCAAACAGCGACATCGGGCCCATATAACACCGGCAGTAGGCGACCTAAAACCATCCTGAGGACAGCGAGCGCTCGAAGCAGACCTGTTGATTTTAAAACTTCCTTTTACCATCCTATTTTTAATATATATATATATATATATATATATATATATATATATATATATATATAACATTAGCAAGCTGAGTTTAAATATCGAAGGTTGGCGTTAATATTTAGGTTTCATATAACTTTCACGAGTATCTGAGTGCTGCTGGACAACACAAAACGAAAAGTACTTCATTTTCTTCTGCTTCTTTACACAAGGGGCAAATCAAAACACTACTGTCAACAGCTCTATGTCTAGACCTATGTACTGTCAAATTTGGTATTCCAAGAGAGGGAGAGAGAGAGGGAGAGAGAGAGAGAGAGAGGAGAGAGAGAGAGTCGCACACACTGTGTGTGTGTGTGTGTGTGTGTGTGTGTGTGTGTGTGTGTGTGTGACAGACAGACAGACAGACAGACAGACAGATAGACAGACAGACAGATAGACAGACAGACAGAGTGTCTACAGAGAGACAGAGACAGACAGAGTGTCTACAGACAGACAGACAGAGACAGACAGACAGAGTGTCTGTGTAAATGTCTGGATCTTGGTCCTAGCCTGGCTCTGTGATGCAGTCTTTGATATCTTTATCCTGATCACACGCGTGAAGAAAAGAGAAGCGATAAGTCACTCCAGCTCCCAGCCATTAGGCCATCGCAGTTCAGTTTCAGCCGTTTGTGCTTGTTTTCCTAGATGAAGTGGAACATGATCCCATCTGCTTCACCACGCTCCCCCCACCCCCCACTCCCACTTCCCCCTCCCGTCCAATCCCTCAACACACTTTCCCTGTCCTGTTCTCCTCCCCCCCCCCCCCCCTCCCCCCCACCTTCCGACTCCCATCTTTCTGATCTATTCAGTCTCCGTCTGACGGTCTGGAATTTAATTACTTCCATTATTATTGTCTTGCCAGAGTAAGGACGAACTTGGTCTGAAGCCTGACAGAATCCATACTATCAGGAAAAAGACACCCAATATCGTGTTCACACTAGACGGATTTCGATCGATCTGGTTCTGGCAGTGGACTTAAAAGACAACAGAGCGCAATTTTCACTTCACGAAGAAATGCTCCTTAATTATGGATGGAGTCAGCGTGAGACTGACTGGATGAGTCTCAGGAGGACGTCAGAAGCGAACTGTCGTCCTTCCAACTTGAAGGCAAAATAAGTGAACATTATACACTGTGTATTGGATTGCTTCAGGGTTCTCTGCTGTTGTCTGTGTTGCACGGTGTTTATACCAAAGATCTCACTCTAGATGGTAGAGGCTCGAGCAGAGGATGGGTCACCTGCACAACGTTAAAAGACGCTGAGAAAAGAATGTCTGAAGTCCAGCAGCAGCAACTGGACAGCATTGCTCAGGGGTGAAAAGAAACGTGGTCTTCCTTCAAATCAGCTGTATAGAAGCTCAGACACCGGTCAGCACTCTCATGAACATATGAATGATAAGAATGAACTGTACTTACAGGGCGCGATATTTTGTACCAGCCAACTCAATGCGCTGTCTGTTCACCGTTCTGCAAAATCATACACACATTCAGAACGGATTCCTCACTTCTGACCCCCCCCCCCCCCCTCCCCGCCCGACCCCACAGTACTGCCCAGATCCTCTTCTCCTCCTCCTCCCATGCAATGCACACAGCTTCAAACATCGCCCAGAGGAATGCCAGTCGAAAAAGATACGTTTTCAGATTTTTAAATTTTGGCAGAGTTTAGATGTTACGTGACTGAATGGCAGCGAATTCTAGACATGGTGCAGAGATACTAAAACTGTGCTCCCAGTTGCCTTCACATGAAGTTTTCCCTCAGTCACCAACAAAATCCCAACTAGCAAAACTGATGACCTACGCTACTTTGGTCTACGCTCTGATGGAATGCTGACTTTAAGAAGGCATGATGGGAGCGTAATTCTCAAATGCAAGCTCAGCCTGTCAGTCTTTAAAGCAATGGCAATTATTGACACTGAACAACGCCACCTCTGCCAGCAGTACCACACTAGTCCTCTCCTGTGTGATTAAATGTGGGGTAGGTCTGAGACCTGACACAGAATGACCCTCTTGAGTTGGAAAGGGCAAAACCACAGCGATGACACTATCATGGGAAACTTAAAAGGCACATCAACGAAAATCTTACTTCAATACAGATCAAATACTATCCAGAACGGGCAAAAGCAAGGGCCTACGCACTTAGAGCACCTACAAATCCCTACAATGGATCAGCTGAGACAGTTAAGAAAACGACAGCCACTCGAATAGTATGTGAAAAAGGTTGTCTCTCAGTTATCACGGCTCAAATGTTTCAAGGCATAACAGAAAATACCACGACCACTTCGAACACCTCAAGCAAACTGGCATTGAGCCAGAGGCTGGAAGACGTAGAGAACTGCCTTTGAGGGCTAACGGAGAAATTCTGTTTCATGTGGGGAAAAAATCTACAAAGTATGAAATATGGTTGTATACATTAGCGCTCAGCCACCCAAGTTTAGTCTGGCTAGGAATATACAGTAAATCACAATGGCTGGACAATATAAGAAGAGAACGTTGCGCTCATTTCACAAATCTCCGTCTAATGATGAATATAAAAGCAGGGACACAAGCGCTCCGCTGGCTTTCATCCAAAGGCAGTCTTTGACATCAATAAGCGACGATATTGACTCGATGAACATTCATCAGGAAGTAGTTGGAGGACTTGGAAGTCCAGACTGGCATGAAGTAATATGCAGCCTCCAGTGGGGAAATCTCACATGGCTGCTTTGCCCCGAGCATGTGGTGGTCAAGGGAAATAAGCGAGAGGTTGCTCTGGTTGGCAAGGCAACCATAACAAGTGGATTACTCCAGAGAATCAGTCTCTGATTACAGCTGGTCTGATCACATGTCATTCCACAGAGAATCAAATCAAGCGAAAACACATGACGGATTTGTTCTGGCTTTTGTTCTTTCGCTCGCTTCGTAATAGGCTACTGTGGTCACACCCAGTGAGTTCCAGGGAAAGTAGCATGCTAACTGAATTGTGTGACTTGACACTGAAATTAACCGATATCCGTCTGGCGTGATCTCCAAAGCTGAATGACCGACATGCTCCAGACTGAAATGAATGTCGTTTATGTTTGACACAGAGTGTGATAGCGAAGATCATTCTGAAGAAATACTTGACTTCTTGGCTGCAACTGAAATTGAGCTTGATGCCACTGAAACAGCTCAAACACACACACACACACACACACACACACACACACACACACTGAAGGAAGATGAAGGAAGATAAGGAAGGCTGCATATTGAGAGTGTGTGTCTGTTTTCGCCAGCGCGCGCGCGCGCGCGCGTATATATACATATATATATATATATATATATATATATATATATATATATATATATATATATATGTATGTGTGTGTGTGTGTGTGTGTGTGTGTGTGTGTGTGTGTGTGTGTGTCCCCACCCTACCTCCCGTTTTTTCTTTCTTTCTTTTTTTTTTCTTTTGATAAACGCCTCAAACTTCTTAGTTATTAAGGAGTTAGAGCGTGTATAAACATTCAAAGTCTTCACACTTTTAGTACAGTAGTAACACTGTGGTCATCTTTTGTCTCCACAGCAGAGCATGCGATGTTTTCCCTCTTGTTCTGACTGAACGCTATTTGAATGTCTCTCCTGAGGGTGGGAGAGGAAGGGGGTTGGATACAAATTCACCTACCCCGAACTGAACGAGAAGTTACGCTCGCGGTTACCTACCTTGATAGGGTCACACATGTCAAGTGTCAGAAGTCAAACGCAAGAGGCAAAACACTTGGTCACGAGACCGTTGGAGAACGACCAACACTCAGGAAAAAGCTGACGTTTTTGAGGACATTTTGCAGAGGAGAAGTAGAGAAGTCGTGTGATTCCGTTGACATACATAGAGTAAAATCAATACATAAGTAAATATATAATAAAGAAACAATACATAAATACACTCATAAATGATATATAAATATAAA
>JADBJO010001443.1:27500-40000 GCA_016801955.1 Conus betulinus
TCAAACATGATGAGAAAGGAGAGAGTGCGCGCGCGCGCGTGTGTGTGGGGGGGGTGGGGGGGGGGGGGGGGGGGGGGGCTGGGGGGGGGAGGAGGGAGGAGGGGGAGGATGGTCGACGACAAGTGAGGTAGAATGAGGGAGAAGGAGAAGGGGTGGTGGTAGTGGTGGTGGTGGTGGTGGAGAGGTGAGAGACAGTGTAAAATGGTGAGGGAGGGAGGGTGGAAGGGCAGGGGAGAGCAGGAGTGCGGAGAGGCGAGGTGGGGGTGATGGTGGTGGGGGTAGGGTGTGGGGGGTGGGGTAGGGGATGCAAAACAGAGGCTGAGACAAACAGACAGAGAGGCGAAGACAAAGGCACGCCAGGGTGTTAATCCACGAAAATTCCATGAATCCCCCTTCCTCCTTCCCTCCCCCCCCCCCCCCCCCCCCCCCCCCCCCCCACTTCCTCCACTGACCAGACGACAGTCCTTGATCCCGTCTGACAACACGACCCAACTGAACATTGGAGACCAGGTGCAGTCGAATCGACATTGCATGGTTTGCACGTGGAGTTGAACTTATCTTCCGACTGGACGTACAGGTAATGTACAAGATTTACCTGTATGTGCAAGCTAAGGACGGGTGTGTCGTTGTGTTATGGCAGCCCTGCATTTGATTGTTTCTGTTTGGGCAGTCTTTGTGACTCTGCTTTCTATTCTTCGTGTAGAACCATGCTTGGAGTTTAGAGATGAAAAAAGCATATCTAACGGTGATTATGATTGTAGAGAAGAAGAAGAAGAAGAAGAGCAAGAAAAAGAACAAGACGAACAAGAAGAACGAAAACAAGACGAACAAGAACAAGAACAAACAGAACAAGTATAAGAAATAAGAATAAGAACATGGAAAGGAAACAGGTGTAAGGAACAGGATCTGCCGCTCGAAAATCATACCAAACACATATTCTTGCCAGGGCATCGCGCGTGTGCATGTAAATGTACGTGAATGCCATCGTCAGCCAGTACAACGAATTTCGTTGAAGTTCATTATTGCATTCAGAAGGCTTGTGCACATGTGGGAAAAAAAGAAAGAAAGAAAAAAGAAAGCAAAACGTCCGTGTCTTATTAAGCCTTGATTTTTGGTATTCAGTTAGTCGAAATGTGAGTCGAATAGGAACGTTTTGAAGGGAAAGCAACCAGTGCTAAAGTGTTCGTCTGCTGCCAGTACGTGTCGGGAGGGAAGCAACTTCTGTGAGTACTTTTGTGTGTGTATAAAGTTGTTTCCCTTTGCTTGTGAAACTATCAACCACCGTACGCTCTGTCTCTTGTCTATGTCTCTCGTCTCGGTCTCTGTCTGCTTTTGTCTCTGTCTCTCTGACCGTCAATCTCGGTTTCTCTGTCTCTGTCTCTCCCCCTCCGCCTTCTCTCTTTCCCTCCCCCCTCTCTCCTTCCTCCCCCCTCTCTCTCTCCCTCCCTCCCTCTTTCCCTCCCCTCTCTCTCGCCTCCTCTCCCTCCCTCTCTCTCCCTCCCTTTCTCTCTCCATCCCTCTCTTCCCCTCCCCCCCTCTCTCTCCCTCACCTCTCTCTCTCTCTCTCTCTCTCTCTCTCTGACTGTCAATCTCAGTCTCTGTCTCTCCCTCCCCCTTCCTCCTCTCCCTCCCTCCCCTCTCTCTCTCCCCCTCCCCCCTCTCTCCTCCTCCTTCCCTCTCTCTCTCTCTCCCTCCCTCCCTCTCTCTCTCCCTCCCTCTCTCTCTCTCCCCTCACTCTCCCCTCCCTCTCTCCCATCTCTCTCTCCCTCCCCCTCTATCTCTCCCTCACCCCTCTCTCTCTCTTCCTCCCTCTCTCTCTCCCTCACCCCTCTCTCTCTCTCTTCCTCCGTCTCTCTCTCTCCCTCTCTCCCTCCTCTCTCTCTCGCCCTCTCTCTCTCTCTCTCCCCATCTCCCTTCCCCCTGTCCCTCCCTCCCTCTCTCTCTCTCTCCCCTCTCTCCTCTCCCTCCTCCCTCTCTCCCTCCCCTCTCTCTCTCTCCCTCTCTCTCCTCCTCTCTCTCCCTCCCCTCTCTCTCCTCTCTCTCTCCCTCACCCCCCCCCCTCTCTCTCTTTCCTCCCCTCTCTCTCTCTCTCCCTCCCTCTCTCTCCTCTCTCTCTCCTCTCTCTCTCTCATCTCTCTCTCTCTCTCTCTCTCTCTCTCTCTCTCTGTCTTTCTTTGTCTCTGTACCTGATGGATCTGTCGGTGTTGCCTCTCTGTTTGTAGGTGTCTGTGTATATGTCTGACCCGTCTGGGTTGTTTTTGTCCTGTTGATTGTTTTACGGTGAGCGACAAACGGTAGACTCTCTTTCTGACTCTGTCTTTGTCTGACCGTCGCTTTCGTCTGTCTCTCTGTCTGTCGGTCGGTCTCTTTTTCGCTTGAGCTCGCTTATCGTTCGTTCTCTCTCTCTCTCTCTCTCTCTCTCTCTCTCCTCTCTCCTCTCTCTCTCCTCTCTCTCTCTCTAGCTGTCTCTCTGTCTGCCTGACTGCCTGTCTTTTATCTTTCTTCCTCTCTTTCTGTCTGTCTGTCTCTGTCTCTCTCTGTCTCTGTCTGTCTGTCTCTGTCTGTCTGTCTTCTGTCTCTATCTCTCTCTCTCTCTCTCTCTCTCTCTCTCTCTCTCTCTCTCCTCTCTCTCTCTCTCTCTCTCTCTCTCTCTCTCTCTGTATGTGTGTGAGCGCGCGGGCGCGTACCTGCGTTTGTGATTCATTTATTGTCAATGTGTAGAACGAAAAACAAACACTTTGATTTTTTTTTCCTGCCACATGATGAATCCCTCCTCCTCCATATCCCCGAAACAAACACCAACAAACAACACCCAATTAATCATTATCAACCAGCAACAACAATAGAAAACTCAACCACAGGTTTTCTCTTGAAAATTAGACTTTACTTCTCTCTCTCTCGTCTCTCCTCTCTCTCTCTCTCCTCTCTCTCTCTCTCTCTCTCTCTCTGTTTGAGTGTGTGTGTGTGTGTGTGTGGTTTGTGTTGTGTGTGTGTGTGTGTGTGTTTCTCTGTCTCTGTCTCTCCCTCTCTCTGTCTGTCTCTCTCTCGCCTCTCTCTCTCTCGTCTGTCTCTCTCTTTCTCTCTTTGTATGAGTGTGTGTGTGTGTGTGTGTTCGTGTGTGTGTGTTGTGTGGTGTGTGTTTCTCTGTCTCTTTCTCTCTCTGTCTCTCTCTCTGCCTCTCTCTCCTCCTCCCTCCCTCCCTCCCTCTCTCTCTCTCTCTCTCTCTCTCTCTCTTCCTCTCTCTCTGTAGGTAGTGTACGAATTCATTAATCTTATGTACTTGTTTAGTTGTTTGTTTATTACTGTTACTTGAGAAAGTCATTTCTTGTCTTAAGTTCTTGCTTAAATTTCCGAGCATCGAGACGTAACTGTGGTTTTTTCAAGAAACATATGATGAGAGAGAGAGAGCAAGAGAGAGAGAGAGAGAGAGAGAGAGAGAGAGAGAGAGTGAGAGAGAGAGAGAGGCTGTTCAATCGTTTATTCGCTAAAATCATAGCTTACATTAAGTCCTTTGCTTTGCCTGTGCCTCTGGACAAGTACAGCTGTCACGTAACTTCGCCTGTACTTCTGAGCCGGTTGTGCTTAAAAAACTGGTGAGCTATGTGCACCAAGCCCTTAGGATGTCCACACAAAGAAAACGGGATTCTTTCTTTCTTTCTTTCTGCGTACGCAGGCTGATACTCCTGCGGACACTCTCTGTGTCGACAAGCAAGTATTAATCCCATCTATCCAACAAAGGGAGTGAAGTTTAGTGTGTATGACCGTTTGAAAGTAAAGGAAGCGAGTTGGGATGGCATACAAAAGAGAAAAACAAACAGAAAGGCTGTTTTGGATGTAAGCGGTTCGCAATTCTATCAGCACCAGAGCATTAGAGAAAATGCTGATTAAAACACAGTTTTGTGTGTGTGTGTGTGTGTGTGTGTGTGTGTGTGATCAGAGAAGATCACTGTGTTCCATCAAAACTAGGTAACACATCAGAATGTATCTATCTTTTCGGCGCTGAGTGTTAGTATTAGATAAGCGCGCGTTTTCCCCCGAAAACACCTAAAAGTGCACGTGACCAACGTTTCACAAAAAGATTTAGGGACCAAGACGCGCGGACGTAAGTAATTGAAAGCATTATGTCGCTGTCCCCAAAGAGCGAAATGTCAAATGTGAGTAATCACTATGCCAAGCTGAATTATGGGTGAAAGGAGAGTACTAATTTTCCTTTCCACTGGAAAGGTTTTATAGAATCGTAGAATCGTTACTGTTGATCCATTTCAGTTCCACATGCATTCATTTTTATGTATGTTCTTTTTGTCAGCATAACATTAAGAACCAGCTTCGAACAGGCGCACGGATCTAAAAGATGTTCATAGGTTTAAAAGCTTTTAATACGAGAGTTTATTGTCACAAAATAACAGACATATGCACGCTTCCGTAGGAAAACACGCGCTTCTGGGTATAGGTGGATAGCGCTAATTGTCAAAAAAAATAGCATACATATGCATGCTTTCTACAGGAAAATACACTTTTCTGGACACAGGTGGGACAGTGAATGCGTTCTCGTCGTCGACCATTCCCGGCATCAGCCCTAGTGTCTAAAAATAGCACCGCTAGGCTCGGGTTTTCCTATTCCCTCGCTGCATCCATCCAGCGATGTTTATTGTGGCACCGTTGTCTTACACGACTGTCGAAAGATTGAAAAGCTTGAAATCAGATTTTTTCTTCTTTATTTTACTTAACGTAGTGAGAGACTGATTCCCAAAGCGATATTTACGGAGTGTGACGACCAACCAACAAAAGACTAAACGGTGCTGGGTGATACTGAAGGTACATCCTGTCGGGAAATAATTAATACACTGAAATAAAACAGGCGAAAGGGTACCATTTACTTAGCTAATACCACATGTCCTAATGAATTGAAATAAACGCGGTTCTTTACAGCCTAGTGGTCAGAAGACACTGTTGTTTGTTCACAGTTCTTTGTGGTGTTTACTTATCTCGGTCACTGAATGAGCACAGCCATTTTTTTTTTTAATCCACACGTATCCCACGTGTTCCGCGGTAAACGATGGGAGATAGATGGGAGGAGAGGGATTAAGGGTGGGATGTGGAGGGGTGGGGAGTGGCCGATATGCCGGCTGAGAGGGAGAGGGCAGAAGTGAAGAAGGGCAGCGTTCTGCTCCGTCTCGCGAACCAGCGTGTGGAAACTGGACGTGTGAAAACTTAGCACGTGTCTGTGGCGACTGTGTGTGTGTGTGCGTGTGCGTTGCGTGCGTGCGTGTGTGCGTGTGTGTGTGCGTGCGTGTTTGATAGAAGGGGCGAATGGGTGCATGCATTCGCTAACGGAACGAGTGAAACACGAAATGTACATCTAACTTGTTTTGGGTCTTTCTTCGCCAGGCACATACGTCACTTTCACTACTACATATAAAAGTATGTTTTTTTTGTTTGTTTGTTTGTTTTGTTTTTTACCGTGAGAGAGAGAGAGAGAGAGAGAGAGAGAGAGAGAGAGAGAGAGAGAGAGAGAGAGAGAGAGAGAGATATGGTGTAGCAGATCTGGACTAGTCCGCAAGCAATGACACCTCCTTGTTGAAACTGAATTTTAGAAAAAGTTAAGGGGAGCGAATATTTCTCTTACATACTTACATACAATGCCACCAAATTTAAGTTCTCTCCCTTAGGCCTTAACCACTTGGCATTCACACACACACACACACACACACACACACACACACACCTCACATCCAACCCTCCCCCCCCCCCCCTCTGTGTGTGTGTGTGTGTGTGTGTGTGTGTTGTGTGTGTGCGCGCGCGCGCGCGTGCGTGCGTGTGTGTATTAATGTGTGTGCGCGTATGTGTAAAGTAGTCAAACACAGAAAAGGAGAGTATGTGCGGGGTCAGTCGAGGATAGAGGAGGTGGAGAGGGGGTGGGCTGGGGGTGTAAAAAGGTTGAGGGACAGTGAAAGGTGGTAGGAGTTGGGGTGGTGGGGCATAAAACATAGACTGAAACAAACAGACAAGACAGACTCTTACCATCTCGTCCAGGAACCACGTAATCCTTGATCCCGTCGAACAATACGGTCACATTTAACAGACACATCTCACCCCCACACGCCCCACCCCACCCCAACCCCACCCTTTCCTCATCCCCTCTACGACTCGACCACGTAATATGGTCAGCGCTTGGCCTTCAACTTGGACAACTGACATTGCGTCGGGGCAGCAGGTGATGCACAAGGTTGACCTGCATGTGCCACAAAAGCAAAGAACGGGTGTGTAGTTGAGCTCTGGCGGCGCTCCACCGGACTGCTGCTCTTTGTTCAATCTTTGTCTCTGTGTTTTCCAGTCTTCGTGTAGAACCAAGCTCGGAGTTATGTGAAGAAGAACAGAAAAGAGAAAATGACACATGTTGATTGTGGCTGTGAAGAAGAAGAAGGAGAAAAAGAAGAAGGAGGAGGAGGAGGAGGAGGAGGAGGAGGAGGAGGAGAAGGAGAAGAAGAAGAAGAAGAAGAAGAAATAGAAAGAGGAGGAGGAGGAAGAGAAGAGGACCAGGACCAGGAGGAGAAGAAGAGAAGAGGAAGAAAAGAAACAGATGTAAGGAACAGAATTTGCTGCTTGACAACCATATCAAACATACGTCTTGCAAGAGCAGCGCGCGCGTGCTTGCAACAGTGACAGTCTGTCAGTACACCGAACTTCGAGATTCTTTGTTACAGAGAGTTAGGTCGTACACATGTGGCGAAGAAAAAATAAGCAATTACACCATGTTTCTGATGCGAAATGTGATTGAAAGATTAAAAAAGTTTTGAAGGGAAAGCTTACCAGTGCTGAAATGTTCGTCTTCTTCGAGTATGTTTGGGGAGGGAAACACACTTCTGCGATTACTTTTGTGTGTGTGTGTGTGTGTGTGTGTGTGTGTGTGTGTGGTGTGTGTGTGTGTGTGTGTGTTGAGTTGTTTCCCTTTCATCTCTCTCTCTCTCTCTCTCTCGCTCTCTCTCCTCTCTCTCTCTCTCTCTCTCTCTCTCTCTCTCTCTCTCTCTCTCTCTCTCTCTCTCTCTCTCCGTATACCTTAGTATGTATCCGATCTGTGTGTGTTTATGTCTGACCCGTCTGTTTTGTGGATGTTTGTGTAATGTCTGATCTGTATGTGTCTGTTTGTAGATTGTGTGCGTGCATGCGTGCGTGTGCGCGCGCGCGCGCGCGCGCGCGTGCGTGTGTGTGTGTGTGTGTGTGTGTGCCCGTCTGTTTGTGGTGTTTGTCCTGTTGATTTTATCGTAAACGGGAAAATGGCAACTTTCTCTCTCTCTCTCTCTCTCTCTCTCTCTCTCTCCTCTCTCTCTCTCTCTCTCTCTCTCTCTCTGTCTGTCTGTCTGTCTGTCTGTCGCTCTGTCTGTCACTCGCTCGCTCGCTCGCCCGCACTGTCTCTGTCTCTGTCTGCCGTACGTATGTCTCTCTGTCTGCCTTCTGTCTCTCGTCTCCTCTCTTTGTGTGTGTGTGTGTGTGTGTGTGTGTGTGTGTGTGTGTGTGTGTGTGTGTGTGTGTGTGTGCACTCGCGCGTGCGTACGCACACGTGTGTAATTCATTTTCTTTGAATCATTGTGTAGAACAAAAAGAAGTACACATTTGAGGTAATTTTCCCTGCCTGCCAGAAGAACCCTTGTCTCTATACCCCTGAAAGGAAAACAGCAGTAGACAAAACCACCAGAAACACCAACGTCATCGTCACAACAACTGCAACAAAACTGTACACACATTATTCTTGGAGATTAAAACGTTCACCCCCCTCTCTCTCTCTCTGTCTGTCTTTGTTTTGGTCTGTCTGTCTGTCTGTCTGTCTGTCTGTTGACTGACTCTCTCTCTCTCTCTCTCTCTCTTTGTTTGGATTCTTAATCTTAGGATTTATTCGTTCGTTTAGTTCTGTTACTTGAGAAACATCTTCCACCGCTTAAATTGTCGCTTAAATGTCCATACATTGACGTATAAATGGGGGGGGGGGCGGGATGGGGGAAAGGGGGGGGGGGGGGGGGGGGGGGGGGGGGGAGGGATCTGGGAGGGAGAGCAAGAGAGAGAGAGAGAGAGAGGGCGTGTGTTCCGTCGCTTAATAATAATTCACATTAAGTCGTTTTGTTTTGCCCGTGCGTCTGGCCAGGAACAACTGTTAAAGTGACTTCGTAATGCCGTTGAGCCGGCTGCGCTTAGAACTGAACATGTATGCTTCGCAACAAGGAAATCAGATGAAACTGACCTACTGATTGGGGGGGGGGGGGGGGGGGGGGGGGGGGGGGGGGGGGGGGAAAGGGGGGGGGGGGGGGACGGATCGAGGGGGGAGGTGAGGTGCATGAGATAACATACATAACAGACAGACAAACGGAAGGCTCTCTTAGATACAAATTGTTGCCAATTCTCTCAGATCTAGATGCATGGGGGAAAAATTGCTGATTGAAATGCAGTTTCAAACAAATGTCATGGAAAAAAGGGAGGTAGGTGAGAGGGTATAGGACAAAGGATGGGCGGATGGCGGGGGCAATGTGGGAGAAGGGGGGGGGGTGGAGGAGAGGACAGCCGCTAAGCCGAGTAGGAAGGAAGGGCGGGGGGCAAACGGGGAGACGCGCAGTAGAGGGGGGGGGATGGTAATGTGAAGAGACTTTCTTTTCTCGACGATTCAGCGTTCTGCTTGGTCTCAAGCTGACGTCTGTGAAAATTGCACGAGTATGAAAAAGTAACATGTGTCTGCTGTTTCGAATGTGTGTGTGGTGTGTGTGTGTTGGGGGGGGGGGGGGGGGGGGGGAATGAGAGGGTATGTACATTGGCCTGTGAGCCTGTGGAATACGAATTATGCTTTGAACTATATGTAATTATCACTTTTACGGTAAACAATCGAGAAGGGGAGAAGACAGAGAGAGAGAGAGAGAGAGAGAGAGAGGGAGAGAGAGAGAGAGAGAGAGGAGAGAGAGAAGATAGTGCGTGTGTGTGTGTGTGTGCGTGTGTGTGTGGTGTGTGTGGTGTGTGTTGTGTGTTGTGTGTTGTGTACAAGGGACATAAACTTCACACTGATGGCAGACACGACGT
The DNA here is from genome assembly GCA_016801955.1 of Conus betulinus. Classification (NCBI taxonomy): domain Eukaryota; kingdom Metazoa; phylum Mollusca; class Gastropoda; order Neogastropoda; family Conidae; genus Conus; species Conus betulinus. The sequence continues at coordinate 36,558 of JADBJO010001443.1, forward strand.
CTGTGGCCGGAGGGCTCTAATCTCCCTGCCATAAATTTGAAGACACGCCACGACGTCGTTGGACTCTCTCTCTCTCTCTCACTCTCTCTCTCTATCTCTCTCTCTCTCTCTCTCTCTCTCTCTCTCTCTCTCTTCGTAATTACCGTCTGGCGTTTCGATGGATTGTCACTTAATTAATAATAACAGTTTTGGGTAGTGTATGAATGGTCCAAGAAGAAAACAAAAAAAAGATGGAAGGTTGAGGTAAATTATAATGGCATCCTCTCTCTCTCTCTCTCTCTCTCTCTCTCTCTCTCTCTCTACTCTCTCTCTCCTCTCACACACTCCCACACACACACACACACACACACACACTACACGCACTACACACACACACACACACACACACACACACACACACACACACACACACACACATACACACACACACACACACACACACATACACACACACACACACACACACGTGCGCGCGCGCGTGCACGCACGCGCGCACACATGTACACATACACACACACACACACACACACACACACACACACACACACACACACACACACACACATCATGAAAAAAATAGTGTTACGATTATTGATGCTAGGAATTCATTGCTGCTTACTGATAACTAATTGTAGTACCGTTCGTCTCGTTTTGCCTTATAACCACATCATGTAATTTGTAAAAGAAAGTAAAAATTGTTGATGTCGATATTGTATGCATTGTATTATCCTCAGCAGGTAGTTGTATGTTAATTTTTTTTTTTACAAAAGGAATGCAAGTCCTCTCTCTCTCTCTCTCTCTCTCTCTCTCTTGTTCTCTCTCTCTCTCTCTCTCCTCCCTCTCGATACCTCTCTCACCCCACCTCTCCCCCCCCTCCACCCCACCCCCCCCTCTCTCGCTCCGCCTTCGATACGAGGATCGCTTATTCCATATGTTGTGTGTGCTGATTCTTCCTCTCCGCTTTCTTTTATATCAATTCCTTTATTCTTGTCTTGTTCTCTTTCAATCGTTTCTCTCTTTCTTTTTTCCTTTTTAAAGTCATCTACGCCATGTGTGTTTGTTAAAAGTTTTGTAAGTCTTAGTCGCTAGTCATACTTAGTCCCTTAACGGGGCAAGGGCCGGATGAAAAAAAAAAAAAGCATGTGTTTGGCATGTATTCTCACATCGATTCTGTTTATCCATGTGTCTATTTTTGCGTTCTTTCTTTTTCTTTCTTTCTTTCCTGCTTTCTTTCTTTCTTTTATATGTTGTTTTAATGCACCAGTTCTTGATTATCGTCTTTTTAAAAAATATAGAATCGCAAGGCATCGTTTTTAAATTGACAAAATAAATAACGCTCGATTTTCAATCCCCTGCCTAAAGGAAAGCATCATATGTAACAATAAGTTTGAGGCGTGCAACGGACAACAAGGTGGTAGCAGACTTTCTTCTTCTTGTTCTTCTTCGTTCTTCTTTTTTTTTTTTTAATTTTTGTGTCTTTTGTATTGTTTTTTGCTGTATCAGCTCGTGTGCCCAAACTCAGTGACAGTGCTCCCACTCCGCTCATTCCGACACCCCGTCCACAGCCACAGCCACAGCCACGGCACCGGCAATCGACAGGGAGCAGTCAATATAAAGTCGTCAAGAGGCAACCCACCGAAGGTGACACTGCACTGCTGCTGAGTCACTTCGATGGGTGTTCAGTGGCGCCTGGTCTAATCCAACATACGCAGGACACCACCTGCTAAAACCCCCTACTGACGACAATAATTACTTTGCCCCGGAGCCGGCGGTGAGTGAGCTCTCCCTCTGGAGGGCACCACCACGTCCTCCAGCCACACAGCCCCCATAGACTCGCCGATACTGGTGACACTGACGGAATCAAACCAAGGCCACAGACGTGGAGAGGACATCGGAACTGGGGTCACCATGAGAGAAGGGCATGAAGGGCCACAGAATTTGAGACTTTTTACTGAATCAGACTCACGATGAAGAAGATATCGCTACGGATATCCATTCTGGTCTGAGACTTCATGACAGGGCTGTACTCCACACTCACTTTCATATTAAATCACACATCTACCAGGCCCGAGAGATACAGACACCTGCAGTGTTGGTCAGGGAAATTTGAGCAACACTCTGAAAGACTCATCCGTTTAGCGGATGAAACTCGACTGTGTGGGTCCCAGTCTTCCCAACTGAGCCCGTAGTAAACTCAACTCGGGAGGAGCCAATCGGGACAGAAAAATCCCACATGGCTCTGATGGGAATCGAACCCACGACCTTCCAGCGACGCCAACCATTTCGCCACGGCGGCTGGTAGGAGCTAGTAGATTTTGTTACGTGAGAGGCCGGCCCCAGCTCTAGCCCTCTCCCCCCCTCCCCCTACACACACACACACACACACACACACACACACACACACACACACACACACACACACACACACACACATCCACCACCCGCCATCCTGAGCGATTATCTCGCCACGAAAGCGGTAAGCTACCTGCGCACGTGCACTGGGACTCCAACCAAGAATACCTACGGTCGTAGGGCGTACTATCTTTGCTCCAACCAAGGTGGATTTCAATGGGGCAGGGGGCGGGGGAGGGGGGGGGAGGGGGGGAGGGGAGGTGGCGGAAGACATACTGATCCTACCATATCTACATCTTTGGGTTTTTAATACAAATCTCAGAAGGCCGTTAAGCCTTGATATGTACCTGGGGCTGAACTATAAAGATCATGACTTATAACTGGACTTAAGTCTTGGTCGCTGTTCAGTTCTATGCTGAAGCTCATTATTGTCGCGTACTCTTTGGCCGTTACTTGTGATAGGAGTCGCATGCATTTTGTCTACGGAGGTAAAAATCCTTGATGGCATTCATAGTCGGTGGAGCTATGAAGCCTCGTTCTTGTCTGGATCGTTTCAGATGGAAGTACAGAGTACAGAACATTTAATTAATCGCGCAAGAGTGGTAGTGGACGATAAATCGTTTCATGTTCTTCGTGCATCGAATGAGATTGTAGCTTGTGTGTATGTGTGTGTGTGTGTGTGTGTGTGTGTGTGTGTGTGTGTGTGTGTGCGCGCGCGCGCGCGCGCGCGCGTGTTGGTGTGTGTGTGTGTGTGTGTGTGTTGTGTGTGTGTGGTGTGTGTGTGTGTGTGTGTGTAAGCGAAAAGCGTGTGCGTGTGGGTGTGACTCAGAAATAAAATATGACATAATTATGAGAGAGGAGAGAGAGAGAGAGAGAGAGAGAGAGAGAGAGAGAGAGAGAGAGAGAGAGAGAGAGAGTGACAGACACACAGACTGACTACGGTCCGACAAAAGAAAGACGCAGTTTGAGTATTTTCACATGCTGATTCTCAAACTTCATCTTGGATTGCAAACTATCGAATACGTGTTGCATTCAAACTTTTGATTTAGAACGCAGCAAGTATTTGTCGGGAGATGTTCGAGGATGCTGAA
>JADBJO010001443.1:55000-60000 GCA_016801955.1 Conus betulinus
CCCAGCGGTCCCCCATCACAAGCTCCCCTGCACCCCACAGTCATACAGTTAAAAACGGCCCGCCCTTCTTCCAGCATCAGCGCTTCAAACTGAACGGTCGTGGTCAGCATACGTCAAAGAAGCGGGTCCTCAAACCGCTGTGATGGCAGAGGAAGCTAGGGAGGTGAAGGGACTCGAGGGTTTTGTCTTCCCCTTCGAAACGTATTGATACGTTAATGAAGAGATTGTGGCTCGCATTTTAACGGCCACTGGTCGAACGGTCTAAGCCGGTTCCACTTGGCTGTAAACTTGTGATGGAGTTGGAGGGAGTCTTTTGCCGTTGTGAGGGGAGGGGGAGCTTGGGGAGGGGAGGGTGGGAGGGTGCGTAGGTGGGTGTTTGGCACGCATGGTTGGTTGGGTTTCTTGAGGTCTGTCTTTGAAATTAGAATTGGGGAGTTAGCTTTAGATGCTTTTCAGGAGCTGAGGAACAAATCTTGCTCCATCAATCTGTCTTTTTTTGTCTCGTGCTTTTCTCTTTGCTACCTCTTCTCTCTATCCCTGTGTGTGTGTGTGTGTGTGTGTGTGTGTGTGTGTGTGTGTGTGTGTGTGTGTGTGTGTGCTAGCTCGCACGCGTGCATGCGTGAGTGCATGCGCGCGCGCGCGCGCGCGCGCGTGTGTGTGTGTGTGTGTGTGTGTGTGTGTGTGTGTGTGTGTGACTTACAAAGAGAGAGAGAGAGAGAGAGAGAGAGAGAGAGAGAGAGAGAGTCTTGTTTTTGAGATTGAAACACAGATCTGATAACCCCAAAGGGGGGAGAGAGAGCGGGTGGGTGAGAGAGAGAGAGAGAGAGAGAGAGAGAGAGAGAGAGAGAGAGAGAGAGAGAGAGAGAGAGAGAGAGAGGTTCTCGTATGTTAGACTGAAACTTGTGTCTTGAGGCTTCACCAAGCAGCGCCTGAGACCCCTGCACTGAACGAAATCTCCATAACCACATGGCATGTTCTGTAAAACAAGTTAGACCACCAGTCACTCGTCCTCTCGGAAAGTACTTTCAGACCCTACCATTCCATTCCTTCCAGATAGCACCATTTTGGTCTGTTTAAAGAAGGTAATGTGTGTGTGTGTGTGTGTGTGTGTGTGTGTGTGTGTGTGTGTGTGTGTGTGTGTGTGTGTGTGTGTGTGTTTCAAAAGATACATCACAGAAGGCAGGGCAGAGAAAATGGCGTTGATCTTCCCCTAAGAGCATTGACATAGTAATAACGAAATTATTGCTCGTGTTTTAACGGCCCCCAGGCCAGATGCCTCAATGAGCACTTGAAGGTGTTAACTGGTGATGGTGGGCAGTTGGGGGTAGTGGGGGTCCAGCACACATAGCACTAACACTTTTCAGCATCTGTGTTTAATGTGGATACTTTACACACATAGTGATTGCCAATCCTAAAGCGTTTCCTTTGGCGAGGAAAATGCCTTCAGATGCTGCTCAGGGAATGTTCTCTCGCTCTTCCTGTCTTTTAATCTCTCTCTTTCTGTGTAAGCCTGTCTGTCTGCCTGTCTCTCTTCTCCCCCCCTCTCTCTTTTCACACACACATGCACACACGCACAGACAGACAGACAGACAGACAGACACACACACACACACACAGAAAACACACACAGAACACACACACACACACACACACACACACACACACACACACACACACACACACACACACACACGTGTGTGTGCACGTGTGCACGCGCGCACGCGCAGAGAGAGAGAGAGAGAGAGAGAGAGAGAGAGAGAGAGAGAGAGAGAGAGAGAGAGAGAGAGAGAGAGAGAGAACATGCATACATGCGAGAGCATGTGCACGCGCACATATACAGCCACACGCATGCATACAGACACACATAACGCACACGTCTACACCCTCATACAAACATGCATTATATGCTTATATATAGCTTCTAAATGCAAACCTGTGGCCTGACCAATGATGACTGTCATGACCATACATCCTGGATATCATTGTGTTCATCTGTCAATCCACAGTGATACATCCTGAAGACAAGAGAGACTACCATAACTGGCGATCTACAAACCCAGCCTCCGAGGTCACACTTCCTGACCCAGATCAAAAGAAGCATACATTTGGTTGCCCCGTGTGGTCGTGCAGACAGAAATAAACTGGTATCATTCGGGAATCAGCACCAAAGAAGTGCTATTGGAGAGAATGATAAAAAAGACAATTTTCCTAACTGCACAGGAGAGGATTCCAAGTGGCCGAAAGGGCCTTCTTCTTTCCTTTAGTGCATAGATATGCTAATGCCGAGATTATAGCTCGTGTTTTAACGGCCCACCGTAGGCCAGCTTTCTCAACGGGCACCATGAAGTTGCAGAGTGGCGATGGAGTTCCGGGGATCCCCTGGACATTGGGGCAGTGGGCATGCGGCACGCAATGCGTGAGAACTTGTCACTGGGGGGGGGGGGGGGGGGGGGGGGGGGGGGGGGGGGGGGGTGCGGTCATGTGGGTACCTTAGCCCAGAGGACTGTCTTTGGCCCAAAGGAGTCTGTCTCTGGAGTGTTTTAGGAAGTGTGTTTAGATGTCATTCAGGAAGTCAGGACCCCATCTCTCTGCTCCTGTGTCTCTCTCTCTCTCTCTCTCTCTCTCTCTCTCTCTCTCTCTCTCTCTCTCTCTCTCTCTCTCTCTCTCTCTAATACGGCCGGCCTAGCATACATAAAGAAAGGTACACATTGTTACGTCTTAAAAAAAAGATTTTGTTGCTAAAGTTGTGCATTATACAGAGGGAACAACAACAACAACAAAAATAGAGTCACCGCCTTCCTCTAGTTCTGACAGAATGTATTCACGTGCAAGTGGCGTTATTTTCCCGTGAGCTTGTGGAAGAAGATGACACTGCAGCCATGTAAGCTCCCGATTGCGTACGCGAGGATAGAATGAACACGTTACCTTCCACCAGCGATGTTGATGTGTACTTTGAGAGTGGTGGTGAGAATTGTACACAGCAGAGGAAGGGTGCATGCGTACGAGAGTGAGAAAGGAATAACGTGTGTGGATGGAAATCGTTTGTCATTTTTACATTGGAATGTCAATGGATTGTTATCGAAGATTGGTGATCCTAACTTTCTCTCTTATATAAATCGTTTGACATAGTTTGTCTTGTTGAAACTTTCGTTGATTGTTTATAACCTTTTTCTTTTCATACCCATGAAATTTTCTGTAAACCTGCTTTACAATTCACACATCAAGAAAGACGATCAGGGGGAATAAATTGTCTCATGAAAAAGAACGTTTGCAATATATGAAAGCAGTTGATGTTGATTACAACAATGTTATGTTTGTAATTTCTAGAAGTCTACTTAATTTGACCAAAGATGTTTTGTATGTATGCACATATGTACCCCCGGAAAAAATTCACCACCCTACTCGTATTTTGATGTTAATGGTATACGTGCAATGTAAGATATTCTCACAGATAAGGTCTTTGAATTTCCTAATATGTATTTTCTTTTAAGCGGAGACCTTAACAGCAGAACTTCTAATACCTGTCAGGATACAGGTGCTAATAGCAATGTTTATAGTGCATGTTTAAAAAAAAATGATTCTTTTCGTATAAAAGGGAGTGTGAACACAAAGTATTAACCAGATATGGTTAAGTATTTACTAAGCATGTGCACAGCTCTAAAACTATGCATTGTAAACGGGGTATATAATGGCGACCGCCAAGGTCGTTTCACATACGTTTCTGATACAGGTAATAGTGTTAATGATTATTTCTTGGCCTCTGTTGATCTTTATGAATGTATTATGTCATTATGTTCCATGTATGTACAAGAACGCATTGAGTCCGATCACTTGCCTTTAGAATTTCATGTGAACTTTTATCAGGACGATAAACTTCATAGGGATCAAGATAATGTGATTGAAAATTGTAAGGTTATTGAAAAATTTGTGAGGCGGTAACAGAATGCTGATTTATTTCATGCGTTGATGAACAATGAAGGTACTAAATCTTTATCTGAAGCAGCAGTTAGCCTCATAGATGTGGATATTACCTTGGCATTGAATACATTTAACAACTGTATGAGGAAAACAAGCAGAGTGTATGAAAATAAGGATCAGAATGGTGAAAGAACACGTAACGATGCGTGGTTTGACCTAGAATGTCAAGTAGCTAAAATATCTACCAGAAAGCTTCAAAGAATATTTCGCAGAACATTGGATGTCACTGACAGGTCGAATTATTGTATATCTCGAAGAGAATATAAGAAGCTATTACAGAAGAAGGAAAGGAAAAAAATACAACGCATTTAACAAATAATCTTGTTAATTCGATGAATGATACCAACGATTTTTTGCGTAATGTACATAGGGTGTCATTCAAGGCGTCTCGCACACATAATGCGATTTCTGTTAACGAGTGGCATAGATATTTGAAAAAACCTCCTGAAAAAGATGTTGACAGCACAACAGAAACAGAAACGGTAAATCATCATTCGGAAAGCACAGATGAAATTAGTTTTCTGGATGACCCAATCTCCAAAGAGGAAGTAATAGTAGCTATAAAGAAGTAGAAAAACGGCAAATCTGTTGGTCCAGATGGATTAATTGGAGAAATGTTTAAAAATGGTGGCGAGACTATTTTTGAGTTCCTTGTTAAGTTTTTCAATGCTCTTTTTGACAGAGGAATACACCCTGAAGGCTGGATGGAATCAGTCATAGTGCCATTGTTTAAAAAAGGAAATGTTAATGACCCTGGCAAAACACAGAGGAGTGTCACTTTGTGATGGGCAGCAAGGTATATAGTTCTATTATAAACGACAGCTTGCAGATGTGGGTAGAACAGTATAATATCACTGACGAATATCAGGCTGGTTTTAAGAAAGGATACTCTACAGTGGACCACATGTTTACATTATTAGCAATTGTACAGAAGCAGTTTTCATTAAATCATAAGTTCTACGTTGCTTGTATTGATTTGAGAGAAGGCCTTTGATTCTATTTCAAGGAAACTTCTATGGCCA
>JADBJO010001443.1:95000-97500 GCA_016801955.1 Conus betulinus
TGTTAAGGCACTTAGGATGAAACTATAATTTCTAAGGTTAATTTAGGATCATAATTCGGACGTCGTTTTCAAGGCCCTTAGGGATGAAACTACAATTTCTAAGGTTAATTTAGGATCATGAATCAGACATCTTTTTCAAGGCCATTAGGGATGAATGTATAATATTAAAGGTTAATTTAGGATAATAAATAACAAGAGTTTTTAATTCTCCTGCTGTTGAATTGATAAATATTTGATCATATTAGCTTAACGCGTGCGCGCGCGCGCGCGTGTGTGTGAGTGTATGTGTACACACTCATGTGTATGAATGTGTGTATCTGTTTCCAAGTGTGTGTATACATGTGCTTGACTGTTTGGTTACAGATGCATGGTTTGTGTGCGTCCGTGTGTGGGTGTGTGCATGTGTGTGTGTGTGTGTGTGTGTGTGTGTGTGTGTGTGTGTGTGTGTGTGTGTGCGTGCGTGCGTGCGTGCGCGTGCGTGCGTGCGTGCGTGCGTGCGTGCGTGCGTGCGTGCATGCGTGTGTGTGTGTGTGTGTGTGTGTGTGTGTGTGTGTGTGTGTGTGTGTGTGTGTGTGTCTGTGTACCTGTGCACACGTGTATATATGTGTGCTTCCTTTAATATGAATGTGTGCGTTAATGTGCGTGCGCATGCACACAGGTATGCATGCTGCTTAAAGTGAGTGTGCAGGCGTGCGTGTTCGTGCGTACATACGAGTTACTAACATCAGCAAAATATATATTTGGAACTCGACAAGAGAAAACAGAGAATACGTAGCTCTAGGAGTGGAACAAAAGTGTGTTTTGTCCCATGGAGGATCTCATCTGGGAAAACTGTGCACTTAACCCTAGAACCATCGGCAATTTTAGAGATATACTTTGATGTAAGAGCTGTCCCATGCTGCAGCAGCGACCGACAACCGGGGTATTTTGGCCGGCTTGCACTGCCCATTCAACGCCGGCCGATGATGCACAGGAGTCACGCTCATCTCCTTTCCTTAAAGCTTACAGCTTCCTCTTTGTGTCTTTCTTTCTGGTTGTTTTCTTTCGTTCCCCCGATCATTGTTTCTATCCGTCTTTCTTTCCTGGCTTTGTGTGTAAGCCTTTGGGATGATCTAGTGTTGTTTTAGTTGATTCATGGACGTGCGCACGTGCGTGCGCGCGCGCGCGCGCGCGTGTGTGTGAGTGTGCGCGCGCGCGTGTGCGTGTGTGTGTATGTGTGCATGTGTGTGCGTGTGTGTGTGTGTGTGTGTGTGTGTGTGTGTGTGTGTGCTTGAGCATACGTGTAGGCGCAGGTGTGTGTCTGTGTTTTGTGCACGTGAGCATGTGCTGTGGGTGACTGGGCAAACGTGCATGCTTATGCAGGCATTTGAGACTCTGCTCACATAAAATTCGTTTCAAATTAGAGGGGTGTTGGGGGGGGGGGGAGACAAAATCAACTCAGGCCATGGACCTAAAGAGCTGGTTTTTATGTAGGATTTCATCAGTAAAACACTTTGCTTTACCCTGAAACCCATGATAGTTCTACTGCTATGCTTTGATCTATGGTCTGTACCTTATTGCAGCAGAGTGCGACAACCGGGTGATCTAGCTGGATCGCAGTCCCATTTAGTTCATCCCAACGATGTGCGTCAAACTCATCTCGTTTCCTTTAACGCTCACACCCACCGTTTTGTGACTGCTTTTTTTCCCTCTGTTTTTGCTTCTGTCTGACTTTCCTACATGTTTTTTTTTTACAGTGTCTAAGTATTTACCTGAGAGCTAAGCTGCTTTAGAATGTTTGGTAGTGGCTGAGGGCGATGGCATGTGCCTGTGACCAAGAGTGAAACGGGAAGGAAGCGTGCACAGAGAGAGAGAGAGAGAGAGAGAGAGAGAGAGAGAGAGAGAGAGAGAGAGTAGTAGGGAGAGCATGGGTGCAGAGAGGGAGACAGACTAACAGACAGACAGACATACAGACAAACAGACAGACAGACAGACAGACAGGGGAGGGGGGGGGGGGGGGGGGGGGGAGTAGGGGAGAGCATGGGTGATGAAATCCACCTTACCACCACTTTTCACATACCCATTTAGACTGATCCGCCAACCCATAGTGGTCTCTTGGGAAGAGACCTCCAACTCGCACAGCCCTACATTTCTTCGACTTTACTTTGTTGGTGTGGGAAGACGGAGAGCATTGACGGGTGGACAGAGCAGTGGAGGAGGGGAAGGGTTAAGAGAGGGGTGTGGATATAGGTTAGAAGAGAAGTAGAAAGAAGACAGATGTGAATGGGGTGACGTGGAGAGGATGGGGCGGTGGGGAGGCGGGATGGGACGAAGTAGGTGAAAAAAAAAACATACGAGAAACAGGAGTGGGAAAAAAAGGAAAGAGGGGAGTGTGCAATGGGAAGCATTGTGGTCTTATCGTGAGCCTGAATTAATAGATAACTTTATATGATTGTCTACCCGTTTTAATATTGCGTGTTCATTCTGATTGATTTACACGTTAAGAAGTGAAACAGAGAGA
>JADBJO010001443.1:102500-105000 GCA_016801955.1 Conus betulinus
TTTCTGAGAGCATAGATATGGAGAGAAAATTCGACAGAGTTTCATCCAATTACTAGAAGTAATATTGGTATGTATATACTTACCTGAGGCTTCTCGGTATTGCTAATGCTCGTATATCAATGAATACTTTCATAAATCAATGAAATGGTTGAAAAGTAACACCGATATACCGGAAAGAATGTATTGAATAATTATACTCACATGTATACATGCGTATGCATATTCTGGTCTCTCACACACACACACACACACACACACACACACACACACACACACACACACACACACACACACACACACACCACGGAGAGATGGAGATTGAAACACATGCCACGTATTTTTCACCAGTACCAGAGTCTCTGTATCGTGATTAGACTTCTTTCACTCACACCTTCCCCACACACGTCAGACAGTAGTGGATTTTTCTATTGGGTGTGTCACTTCTGCGAGTTATTCATGGTCAGTCTGACAGAGTATAGTATTGCTTGTAATTACTCCCCTGCTCTCCAATTTCTGCCCTCCAGTCCTGTTCAGAATTGCTGACCTTAGAGCCGCTTCTCCCCCCTAATTCATCCCAGTCCTGCCCTGTCTGTCTACTATCCTTCAGGGCTAGCTGGCATCCTCTCTTCTCCTTCATCTAGATTACTCTCGACCATTTCTGTTGTCCACCTCGACTGTGCTTGATTGTTATGTACAGTGTCATGATAAAGACAAAAAAAAAATGTCTGCCTCTCTGGAACAGATTACTTTGGTTCAGGTTTACTCTCAGAGAGCCTGGGTTTGGTCGCTCGTAGATGGAGTGGCATTTTACCAGCCCTACTGATGTGAGGATCGTAACAGGATCTTCTTAGAGTCGAGGAACTACTAGAAAGTAAAGGGGGTCTGGCTCCACGATATCTTCTGATTTACATTGTAAATTGTTAGGTTGGACAGTTTAAGGGACTTTGTTGCTGGTGTTGTTTTTGGTGGTGGTTATTCTTTTGTTGATAGTTTTTTGAGAGAGATAAGAGAGAGAGAGAGAGAGAGAGAGAGAGAGAGAGAGAGAGAGAGAGAGAGAGAGAGAGAGAGAGAGAGAGAAATATGTGTACGTATGCGTGTGTGTTCGTGTGTGTTTGAGTGTGTGTGTGTGTGTGTGTGTGTGTGTGTGTGTGAAAATACCGATTTGAATTGAATCGCTTGTGTTCCTCAACTCGCTGTTCGTGTAAAAACTGTTTGAAGCTCCCAGCTTTTCTGGCTGCAACAGAGATAATCTCTTTTCCCATTGCTTTCGCCTCTGGCACATGGAAGGTTTTTTTTCAAGGCCCTTGGGATGTACCTGCGATTTAAAAGATCACAGTAGTTTGTGATCCTCCTGAAGTTGATAAAAATGTGGTCATATACATATACATACATACATACATACAGAGATTGCGATAGTTTCCTCATGCAGCTAATGAAGGGTTTTAATATTCATGATATACATTTTACAATTTACTTCATCTTCATTTTTTTTTTTTCTCCTCTCAATTTCAAATCTTTGCCAAGTCATTATTATAATGATGGAAGAATTGTTAACCTGCACTTGTTTTCCCCCCACTACTTAATTGTTCAGCATTATATTGCTTGGTCAATCAGTGGGTGATTGCATCTCTTACGAGATCCAAGGAAAGGTTGCTCTGCACAATTCTTAGCCACTGACAATGCTTGGGTTATTGAACAGCAGAGCTGATCACTCAGACTGCTCCATATCTTTTGATCTCCCTTGCATCCTTAAATGGGATCCTCAAGCATAGGCTCAAAGATTGTCCCTTACATTTTATACTGTTTGCGTAATGTTTTTAGTTTTCAACAACTTTTTTCCTCTCCACACTTTCGTTTTGTTTAATACTACTAACTTTCGCTGGCTGCTTTGGGGGTGCTGTTGGATTCTTTTTCGAACCCTTGGCGGTCGGAACACCACAGAATTATGGACTATGGTGTGTCTCTATCTGACGCCAAGAGCACAGACACAGTCAACCGTGTCTCCCTGATGAGTCCGATCCAGCGGACGAAGGGCCTCGGAGCAGGCGATACATATAGATCTGTCTTCGAAAGGGATTGCAATAGTTTTCTGATGCACCTAGTGAAAGGTTTTAATATTCATGATATACATTTTACAATTTACTTCATCTTCAATTTTTATTTTCTCCTCTCAATTTCAAATCTTTGCAAAGTCATTATTATAATGATGGAAGAATGTTAACCTGCACTTGTTTTCCTCCACTACTTATTTGTTCAGATATATATATGTAATATGCTGAACAATTAAGTACTGGGGGGAAAGTGCAGGTTAACAATATATATATATATCTGTGTGTGCCCACAGCACATATTCATGTGTATGGTTAATTGTGTGTGTACATGTTTATGAGCGCTTGGTGTGCATGCGAGCGTGTGTGTGCGCCCACAGCACATATGAATGTGTATGGCTAATTGTGTGTGTGTACATGTTTATGAGTGCTTGGTGTGCATGCGAGCGCGC
>JADBJO010001443.1:112500-115000 GCA_016801955.1 Conus betulinus
AATGTGTGTTGTTTAAAAATGTTATTAAAAGCGTATGGAGTATGGAGGTAGTGTAGTATGCTAATTTTTGCATGCATAGTCTATTTAATTAATGAGATACCAATAAGTGACCATCACTTTAACCCCATTCTAATCTACCAGCATAACTGTAAACTACTTTAGCCTGGATTCATATCTGAACATTTTTTCAAAGAAACAAAACATTTTTAACCATTGAAAAATAATAAGAAAATAAATCCAACAAGTAACTCGAGAATCAAAGTAAATGTCCAACTGGACTCTTAACAATTGCCCTAACAGCTTCTATAGCCTTCGCTTCGTTCCCCAAAAATGTCCCAGAAATTCGCAATTGATGGGTTCAAACTTAATAGCCAAGTGGGTAAATATTTTTTAGTATTTCTGCAAAGAAAGATGACATGAAATAGTGTAATATTTTGGCCACAAATGCAAGTGACATTTTTACAGTATTTGTTTTGTATGCATCAAGTCTGAGTCTAAAGATCAGACTCTTCAAAATCCGCTCCTGATGGAGATTGTGTCCCGTTTTATATTTTACAAGATTCTTAAAGAATTTTCCCTTGTTGTCCTTTATTATGTTGAACACTCTTTCTGTCTTCGTATCACCGAATCCCATGATGCTTTACCTAAAAGACTATAATTTTCATACAAGGATAAAGGAATATTTATTTTGTAAAGCTCTTTTTATTAGCTGCACTATTTTTTGGCTAACCGATCAACCCTTTCATTTGCCGCTAAACCACAATGTGATGGAATCCAACAAAAGTCAATATAGAAGAACCACGTAAAGACAAAAAATGAATTAAATGATATATCTCAGATATCATTTCTCCTCTCACTCTTGTATGAGAATATTGTAAAGCTTGTAAGACAGACTTTGAATCGACACAAAATAATATTTGAAATATCGTATATGGAAAAGTAAGAAGATAGTTCAGTGCCATAATAATAGCAATTAGCTCTGCTGTGAATACAGAGAAATTTGTTCCAATGTGATACGATTTCTCTATTTTTAATGATGGAATAATGAATGCAGCACCTGATAAATGATTTTCAAGTACAGAACCATCTGTATATATTTTGAGATGATTTATATACTTTTCATTTATATGCGCCTTGACATATGTTGGCAGCATGGTCCCATCACTTTTCCTTAAATCTGTATAATTAATATCGTAATTAGCCTTACTAAGCTCCCATTGAGGAATATTACTGTAACTCGTTTGCGGAGCTACTGTTTGGGGTTCAACACCAGCATCTGTAAATAACTGGGACGTATAGGAGCCTATAGTTTTTACAGAGTCAAAACTCTGTGCTCGCTTTGGAAAATGTATTTCTGATTTTAAACCAATTCCTTGGTACATGAATTTGCGTTGAATGACTCCTTAATATATATTTTGCTGAAGCAAGTTTCATATTTTCGGCAAAAGGCAAAATTCCTATTTCTGTGTAGGTTTTTAGTGTTGAGGCATGGACAGGGACCGAGAGCTATCTTATAAGCTTTACTATCGATACTTTGCATCTTAGTTATCAAACATTTTGGAGCTGAAAAGAAAATTTCCTGAGCATAAGATAATTTTGATCTCACAAGTGCCGTTGCTAAATGAATAAGTATCTTGCTATCTTTTCCCCACGACTGTCGACTTATCATTTTTAATAAATTTAATCCTTTTCTGGCTTTTGTCAGTATATTTTCCAGATGGTAGTTCCAATTCAAATTAGAAGTCAGACTTACTCCTAGAAATTTAACAACTTTTTATATTCAAGCGGCATTCCATTTATTTGAAAAGAGGGTAGAGGTTTAGGATCATAGCCAGAGTTGAAGAGAACCATATGCGATTTTTCATGTGAAAGAGTTAGTGCGTTTTCAATCATGTATTTGCTGATTTTGTCTAGTTCGTTCTGATATACCTTTTTAATATAGTTAATTGACCTAATCGGTGTAAGCTTTTTTAGAGTAACTTTCATCCATATGCAGATATCATCCGCATATTGTGTTAGCTCAACATTGTTTGAGACCACTTTTGGAAGATCATGCATCAAAATATTGAAAAGGATTGGGGCTATTACACCTCCTTGTGGGATTCCCATCTGTATACGTCTTTGATTAGAGTAGGCATTACCAACCTTAGTCTGTATTGTTCTTTCGCTTAAAAAGGCCTTTATATAGTTATACATACAGCCTGAAATACCTACTGATCTTAGTTTGTTAAGACGTTTTGAATGCCAAACTCGGTCATATGCCTTTCTAATGTCAAAAAAAAGTGGCAAGTACGTTTTTCCTACGTGAAAAATCTGTGTGGTGATTTTTACTAAATGATCAACTGATGATTTACCTTTTTTTAAACCCGCCTGTTGTATTGGTATTATACCATTTTTTCACAGAAGTGTTCAAGCCTTTTTAAAATTATTCTTTCCATAAGTTTTCCCACATGTGATGTAAGAGCGACAGGTCTGTAATTATTTTCATCTGATTTTGACT
>JADBJO010001443.1:135000-140000 GCA_016801955.1 Conus betulinus
TAAGAACTCGGCGCATCTTTGAAATCCAAGAACAACAAGTCTCTCTGGTGGTCCAAACAAGATTCAACCCTGCGCAAGATTGGCTCTTTGCCGGAAAAGGGCAGGAGGAGGGGCAGCATTCTCTACACGGCTGCCCATCCCACCACTCCCAGGAGGGCATGGAAACAACAACGAACCTCAGTTCAGGAAGGTAGGTGCTGAATCACATTCAGCTCAGACATAGGTCTCTGCGGAAGTCCCCAACGACAAGACAGGGTAGAGTGTGTGGATGGAGGTCAGTGTCGTTTGCTTTTCGAAGCAGTACTTGAATTTCCGCTGGTGTGCAGAGAGAGAGAGAGAGAGAGAGAGAGAGAGAGAGAGAGGTTAGAAAAACGCGGAGTACTACATGAGGATTTGGAAAACACAAAGCAGGGAAGAAGGGGTTCCATTTCGGTCGTCGGCAGCTGTTCTGTGGTTCTGGAACCAGGAATTACGGTCTGCCTGTCCTGAATGCAGCATCGAGGAATCTCTCGAGGGGAGGAGGGAAGCGGCTGGATTGGACGTTTCACCACACAGGCCTAAGTACAGACATACCATATATATATATATATATATATATATATATATATATATATATATATATATATATATATATATATATATATATATATTGCTTAGAGCGTGTGGTGCCTATGAGCAAGTGTGTGTGTATATGTGTGTGTGTGTGTGGGTGGGGGGGGGGGGGGGGGGGGGTGCGTGTGTGTGTGTGTGTGTGTGTGTGTGTGTGTGTGTGTGTGTGTGTGTGTGTGTGTGCGTAGGCTCGCACAATAAAAGAAACATGGTGGAATATAGCTCAGTGTTTAACACTATATTGCTACCGTCTGTTTCCTTTGTTTGGTCATATATGGAGATGGAAATTAAACCGATAATCAGCTGATCCAAGATGAAAAAAAATGATAGGTGTAGATCCCGTGTTATCGTTGCTATTGTGGACGAGTTGGGATGCCTCTCCATGGACGAGTATAATTAATTATCATGTTATAATCGAGGCGAAATGATAGTCGTCTACATATTTGTCTGGCTGACATTCATTTTCGCTGTTCCCTTTCGCGAGCAATGTCACGAATGGATCAAAGGTGAACTGCTTCCCGTCGTCGTCGTTGTTGTTGTAGTTGTTGTTGTTGTTGCTGTTTCTGCTTCTGCTGCTGTTGCTGTTGTGCTGCTGCTGTTGTAGCTTTCTGTTGTTGAATATGCCACAACTAGAAGGGGGAGAAACTGTGAACAGCTGTTTTTGGTTTCTGTAGTTATTTCTTGCAGCTCTTTCCTTATGGGGATGCGGCGCAAACTGTTCAAAGTTCAACTGCTTATCTCGTCGTGGTGGCATGATAGCACACTCTAGGTGAGACAGCTTAACAAATGAACTTGTACGAAACGAATTTGCAGGAAAATGTTGTCGATGAGAGAATACTGTTTTCCGTCAGTATAGCGTTATAATGCTTCTTCCCGATGGAATGTGCGTGAGTCAAAGTGTATTTTCAATTGGTGTCCCGTGTGTGTGTGTGTGTGTGTGTGTGTGTGTGTGTGTGTGTGTGTGTGTGTGTGTGTGTGTGCGTTCGTGCGTGCGTGCGTGTGTGGTCTTGTGCTGTTTGAAATGGTCGTGCTGTTAGGGATGGAAGAGTTAGATATGGATGCACGCACTTCATTTGGGGTATGGGATACAATTCTTCATTGCAATGCATTCTGCCCTAATAATTAAATCTGGTCAGGGGGAAGGGCGAAAACTGGAGAAGGCCAAACAAAAGGCAATAGAAGGAATAGGTGAAAGTGAAGGAGGCGGGGGATGGGGGTGGCGTGGAGAGGACGTAGTGAGATGGCCGTAGCAAGGAGAGGAGGAGGGGGGGGGGGGGGGGGGGGGGGTAAACCTCGGACAAACATCAGACATCCTCCGAGTCACGAACGAACGAACGAACGAACGAACGAACGAATTTTATTTTACCAGGGTAATGAGATAAGCAAAGTGTACATGCTTTTTTTCCACTCAGCCTGGGGGGGAAAAAACACAAAGAAAAAAAAAAAGAGAAAAAAAAAATGCAAAACCTGGAAGTCATTATAGCAACTACAGGGAAAAAAAGTTGAATACACAAATCCATAATTAGACGAGAGAGAGAGAGAGAGAGAGAGAGAGAGAGAGAGAGAGAGAGAGAGAGAGAGAGAGAAGAGACGAATACGAAATATTTACGAAAGATGAGCTGCTTCAAAACATGCAGACAAATACACACTAATGGGCGTATGTTCATGGCATGCGCGCACACGCCCACACAAAACAGAGAGAGAGAGAGAGAGAGAGAGAGAGAGAGAGAGAGAGAGAGAGAGAGAGAGAGAGAGAAGAAATCGCAACAACAACAACAACAAAATTCCTAAATGAGGTGAGGACATATCATCAAAACTCATCAAACGAATTCTCCCACCACCATAGACACACACTCATCAGAACCAGGATTCAAATCACAAATAGAATTCAGGTACATGTAATGATGTTTCGTTAAAAAAAAAACCCAAAACATCCATGCTTTAGTGAGCGGAAAATGGCCATTTGATTTGGACTGGGGAAAAGGTACTTAGAAATCGAAAGTAGTAACCAATCCGGCATTTTAAAGATGTTTCCATAACGTCTTGTGGTAAGCCTTTTTGAAATATGTCAAACTACAGCTGTTCTTAAGATGATCGGACAATTCATTCCAAAGTCTGGCACCCGAGTAAGTAAGGGAGATCATGAAGAGATTAGTCCTAGGTCGTGGGGTGAAAATAGTACGTTTACGACGAATATCGTTTACAATGAATTTTCTATGGAGATAAGACGGCGTTAAATAATATTATAACTTTGTACATAAAATTAGCTTTTATTAAAACTGCATTTAAACCCAAAGGGAAGAATACCTAGGTATTTGTAATCACTGGGTAGGAGGGACGATGATTTGAGCAGAATAAGTTTGAGAGAACGTCGGTATAAGCTCTCTCAAGTGGTCTTAAGGAGTTTTCCCAGTAAGTTGAAGCCGGTTTGATGAATGCATGGGAAAAATATCTTTCGAGTATACTCATTAAAAAAATGCTTTATTCTATTTAGCTGAAGCACTTTCTTGGGTAGATTTTTTTTTTTTTTTTTACAAAGTAATGATATGTGGCTAGACCAAGATATGTTATTATCAAGTGTAAGACTTAACAATTTGTGCGATTTGACTTCTTCCAATGCTTTGTCATACATTTTAAGGCTTAGCAGGCTGGTTTTAATGTTTTGTCTTTTCTGTCTGGTGGTAACTAACATGAACTTTGACTTAAGAGGGTGAAGAGCCATATGATTTGCTTCGGTCCAGCTGACTAATTTATCTAAATCATTCTGCATGTGCAACACACTACTTCAGGACTTTTATCTTTATAAAGGGTAGTATCATCAGCAAACAGTTCAGCAGACGACGTTACATGAAGTGGTAAATCGTTAACATAAATAGAAAACACAAATAGGACCAAAAATAGATCCTTGAGGAATACCATATTTCACAGTCATAAGAGGTGACATAATGGAATCCTGAAATACTGCTTGTCTTCTATTGTTCAAAAAAGATGAGATGAGATTTACTGAGTCTGATGTAAGTCCATATCAAATACATTTTCTATATAAAAGACCATGATCAATGGTATCAAATGCTTTTGCAAAATCAACAAAAACAGCAGCAGTGAATAAATCATTGTTTATATTTAAATGCCATTCTTCTATTAAGTTTGTGAGCATGGTGTGGCAGGAATGACTGGCTCTAAATCCACTCTGATTAGGGTGAAATAGATCATATTTGGTCAAATGTGAATGAAGATTACATTTAATGTGTTTTTCCAAAGGTTTGGACAAAGCAGATAGTATAGAAATCGGTCTATAATTGGATGGGTCCGAAAGATCACCAGACTTATGAATCGGCAGCACTTTGGCATCCTTAAATGCTTGTGGATAACAACAATTTTCAAGACAGAGATTGTAAACATATGTAATGTGTTCCGAAATAATGGGTGCAGATATCTTCAAGATTTTGCTGTCAAGTCCATCCAACCCCGTGAACGAGACTGTTTGAAAGATGATAGTTCTTTGAAAACTTCGTGCACACTAATGAATGGGAACTGAAGTTTTGAGTGGATGTTTCTTGAATCACAAAAATGTTTTAACAACAACAGATCGTTTGACTGTGAGTTGTCTGTCGTAACAACTCTTTTGGGCAACAGTTGTGTGAAATGTTTGTTCAGCTTTTGGGCAGAGAGGCTGTCACTACTAGGGGCTGTTGCTAATGCCTTTTTCCCTGATAGTTGGTTTTAGCTTTCCAAATTGATTTAGTGTCGCTTTTAGATTTAATCAAGTCCTTATAATACTTTTTTCGAGCGCGTCGTTTCATTGCGGTTAGTTTGTTTCGCTGTTTCTTGAAGTTATCGTCTTTGCCAGTGGCTTGCAATAGTTCTCGCGAGTCTGGATTTCGGCATTAATTTCTGCATTCAACCATGGGGGTTTTCTATGGATTTGACCCGCTTGGTTCTTAGGGGGGCGTGTTTATCAAAAAACGGACATGAAAATTGTATCACGGGTAATGCGAGAACTGAATCAAAGCACAAACAATCGATTCTGACCATCTTTACACTAAACTGAAATGAGAACATGCTAAGCCTCAGTTCACGGCTCGGCGGAATAAGATGATGATGATGATGTCGAGCAAGTGTAGATTAAGAACCAAAGAGCCATCAAGTTAACGAGCATCCCTTTCCTTTTACTACCCGTCCCCCCTTCCACTCCTCATCGCACCATCTGATGATAATGGATTCTCTCGTCGTGTCCGACAGATGAGTTGATAGGCAGGTCGTCTGCTGATGCGGGAATGAAGATCAATTCTTGAGGCACAAAGGGTTTCACAGACACTGCATGGAATGGAGTCCTGCAAGGATGGCCCCGTTTTGTCCGATTCCTCCTTTCCTGGATGGCGGCTACTGTG
>JADBJO010001443.1:147500-157500 GCA_016801955.1 Conus betulinus
TCATTGGTTGCCGCATAAAAAAAAAAACAATGTTTTTTGAAGGGATGAATCAACCCCCTGTGTGCAAAGGCCTGTGCTTAACTTTATGTGACTAGTATAGTTGACTGCGTCGGGGCAAGGGTGACAGGTCAGTCTGCCTCAGTGCAGACCGATCGCACTTTAGTCCCTCCCTTTCCACTCTCACCCCCCCCCCCTCTCTCTCTCTCCCTTAACCACCCCTTCCCGACCCCCCCCCTCCCCACCTCTCCCTCGCCACCCTCGCCCGTCCCCATCTTTTTTCTCAGAATGGAAATACAGCTTAGCGCTGTTTACCCGAGGCAGACGGATTCTAGGGAAAAGGACAAATCAACACGATCTAACCAGGTCGCTTAATCAGTGCGGAATCTTTAAAAGTACTCCGTTTATTTGTTTTTGAACGTGTGTTATCATCATCATCATCATCATCATCATCATCATCATCATCATTATTGTTATTGTTATTATTATTATTATTATTATTATTATTATTGTTGTTGTTGTTGTTGTACTATTATTATCATCGTTAATGTTATTATTATCATCATCATTGTCATTATTATGAAGAGTACTTATACAGCGCCTATTCACGGTTAGAGACCGAGCACTAAGCGCTTTACAACCCACGTTTTGTTCATCATCATCATCATCATCATCATCATTATTGTTATTGTTATTATTATTAATATTATTATTATTATTATTATTATTGTTGTTGTTGTTGTTGTTGTTGTTGTAACTATTATTATCATCGTTAATGTTATTATTATCATCATCATCGTCATTATTATGAAGAGTACTTATACAGCGCCTACTCACGGTTAGAGACTGAGCACTAAGCGCTTTACAACCCACGTTTTTGTTCACAAAACGGGCTGCTTACCTGGGCAGAGTCGACTGAAGAGCTTCCTGTTGAGCGCTACGTTCTGTCGTTTCCCTTGTCGTTCAGTCGGATATCAGTCATTCGGGTTTTCGTTCATTCTTTCATTCTTCCGGTGCTTTCAATGTGTTTACGTGCCATCCATACCAACGGACAAAACTGGCCTTCTCTTCCGAAAGTTTGCTAATGGGATTGTATAATGTTTGTGCAAGCAGTTATGTATGCGTTCACCCACGGACACTCGGTTTATAGTCTCATTCGAAGGACAGTTTGGGAAACAGGGTCAGAACAAAATGTTCACTCACTCAGGGAAAATCCACCTCTACCGAAACAGCCTGATGGACATTATAACTTGCAGCCATAAGAGATCGTCAGGATCACCAGTCTGCCGCTCTACCAACTGAGCTACGTAGATATGAAATTGATCTGTTTAGGAATGTGTTTGCGAGGAGAGAGAGAGAGAGAGAGAGAGAGAGAGAGAGAGAGAGAGAGAGAGAGAGAGAGAGAGAGAGAGAGAGCACAGAAATATTACACTGCACTTCAGTCCAGGAGCGGATAAATGTTGAATACATAATAATTTCATTCTTATGTTTTCTTTGTCTCACTCACGTTTATACACTGTGCGAAATACTTTTATTTTCATTTGAACTCTACATGTAGAGTGGCAAAAATAAGTTTTCTGATATGATCGATGCATTTTCTCTCTGGCTCAAGGCTTTATCATACGTGTGCCGGCTACGCCATCATTGAGTGATGTCTGATGATTTGTTAATTCACTGCCTTTAGTTACTTTTATTGAATGTCTCTTTCCGTAACATGGCATGTAGTGATTTAGGTGGACATGGTTTTTCATTTAATCTACTCCTTCCCAAGACAGAAAAAAGTAGCACATGGGAATTTTCTAGCCCAATGAAAACAATGGAATTCTTTTTCTTTCATGAAATTATGTTTATTCTTCTTCAGTTTAACTCCTGCCTGTTTCAGCCTAAAAGGCGTGCTTTGAAGTTGCTCCTCGCAGTCTTATTCCCTGCTATTGAATACAAGAGAATGGTTAAAAAGACGTACAAAATTTGCTCGTCTTCGTGGAAACAGCATTTGCCAGTTTGACTTCCAGACATAATGCTCTCTGGCAGATGTCGTTGAGTGATCGACATGAGACGCAAAACAACAGAGTCTCTACGGAAGCGTCCTCATGAGGGTACGCGACGTATTTTATGATTGCAGAACCTACTGACAAAAGGCGCTACATCAAGCAAACTGTTGCGCGTCATCCTGCGGCCCGACTAGTCGCTGTTTCGCGGATAGGTGAAACTAGTACATCCTCAGACAGACAAGCTTTCGTCACACGGTCTTAGGAGCCCTCTAAAGAAGATCCCGGGTTGCAGTTTTTTTCTCGCTGTCAAGAGGACTTTTCCTGGGGTCAGTGGGTCTTTCCTCGCCGTCACTGGGCATTTTCCCCGAAGTCGCATCCCAAAAAGCAGAGAAGAAGAAAGATACACCTGAAAGTGCCAGTAGGACCCTGAGACGTACCGTTCTCAACTGCCAAATCAACTAGCTGGGAGCACTGTTGCAATAACCTTTGAAGCCTGCGCTGTGTTGACATAAGCTGCAGGCACGCACAGGCTATTCCATCCAGACATCAGGGGACACAACTTCTCCCTTGCCGATGCCATTGTTTGATAGTCACTGCACGCAAAACAACAGAACCTCCAAAGAAGCGTCCCCCAGGGGTGTACCACAAAATGCGCAGCTTTCCATCCTCCTACGACTGTTGCCTTGAGCTCTTCTACAATCATTCCCTCTGCAGCTATTGTTTGATGATACCGTGTCGTCGGTAGGACCTCTCGCTGAATTGACGGCTTGTTGCAACCGCCGCTGTCATTTTTGCTCTGGCTCGTGATGAGTTCATGTTCCTTGGGGTGTTTGATCGGCTTTCTGTAGAATAAGATCACATGTGAACTTTGAATGTACTTTAGTTATTTTTAGTTTTCCAGTTCTTTTCTGACTTTGTTACTGTAGAAGTGATAAATGAAACGGACTGGCTGGCGTCATTAACACAGCCCTGGCCTTTTCCACCTCCAGGAAGTCAACAATGGAGCTGCCACATTATCATTAACTGATTTGTATTTGTTGTTGGCTTGTAGGTATTGTCTTGGTGTTTGCTTCCTTTTTGCAGGATTGGACTGTCTTCCCCATATGCTGACAGCCCTGAACATGGTCTTTATGGAGGGTTGGCTTATAATAATAAGAATATTCATACACGACTTTCTATCTGCAGTTTTTGTGACACCTCACGAAAAGGACCCAGGACCAATATCTCTCTCTCTCTCTCTCTCTCTCTCTCTCTCTCTCTCTCTCTCTCTCTCTCTCTCTCTCTCCACGAATTATATTTCTCTGGGGCTCACAATGCACAACAACTTAATTTAAGCAGTGTCAGAGTCTAATCGTCATCTGTAGTCGACCCAAACTGCTGAATAGTTATGTTCTTTCCACTTCAGGCTCAATACTGTGAATAGACTGCGCACTTAGATTCCCCTATTCTTCGTAAACAGTTCTAAAGCCACACGACAGCGTGTCACAGTGACATGCCAAACTGGCACAGAAGTTGAAATTCGGCGGTGATCTGATCACCGTTGTAACCTTCAAAATGAATACCAGACCTAGACCTCAACGTCTACATTGATTCAAACGGCCCAGTCGATGCTTTTGTGCCCCCCCCCCCCCCACCCCCTCAAAAAAAAAAAAAGACTCCAGCTCCATAGAGACTCCAGCGTGCATGATTTGTCACCCAGGTTGTATAGTGTGAGTACGATAAGAACCAAAGCGTGAAATCATTCAGACAATGGGAATCCACGATCGCCGCTGCTGATTTTAGGGGTTGAAGAGAAATCGTTTTAGTGCTGTGGCCTGTTAGTCTCAACACACTGTCTGTCTGTCTGTGTATCTGTCTGTCTGTGTCTGTGCGTCTGTGTGTCTGTCTGTCTGTGCGTCTGTGTGTGTGTCTGTCTGTCTGGTTATCTGTCTGTCTCTCTGTGTGTCTGTCTGTTTAGTATCTCTGTGTTTCTCACTCTCTATCTGTCTGCCAAGATATTTGTGTACCTATCTATCTATCAATCTATCTGTCTATCTATCCGTCTCTCTCTCTCTCTCTCTCTCTCTCTCTCTCTCTCTCTCTCTCTCTATATATATATATATATATATATATATATATCGACTGAATCATCTATCTGAACATATCCTCAATAGAGCCAATGACGACTTTTTATTTATTTATTTATTTATTTTTTTTTTTTTTGCTGTCCCAATCTCTGCGCCATCTCAGAGGCAGTGCACCCACACCGCTCATTCCGGCACCCCGTCCACAACCACAGCCCGGTCGGCCCCGCCGCAGCCCCGGCACGGCCGACAATCCACAGGGAGCAGTCACTGTCAAGTCGTCGTCAGAGGCAACCCACCGGAGGAGACACTGCACTGCTGCCGAGTCACTTCGGTGGTGTTAAGTGGCGTCTGCTCTGATCTAACATACGCAGGACACCACCTACTAAGCCCCCTACTGACGACAATAATTGCTTAGTCGCGGAGCCGGCATGAGTGAGCTCTCCCTCCGGAGGGCGCCACCACGTCCGTCCAACGACAGCCCCCATGGACTCGCCGATACCGGTGACCCCGACGGAACCAAACCAAGGCCACAGACGTGGAGAGGACATCGAAACTGAGGTCACCATGAGATCAGGGCATGAAGGGCCACAGAATTTGAGACTTTTTTTTTTTTTTAATGCTGATCGATGACAATGAGGATGATGATGATTAAGATGATGATGCTACGGATTTCCATTTCGGTCTGAGACTACATGACAGGGCTGTACTCTACGCTTCCTTTCATAATATATCCCGGCGTCAACCAGGCCCCGAGAGATACAGACACCTGCAGTGTTGGTCAGGAAATTTGAGCACACTCTCAAACGCATCCATTAAGTGGATGAAACTCGACTGTGTGGTCCCAGTCTTCCCAACTGAGTCCGCAGCAAACTCAACTCTGGGTAGGAGCCGGTCGGGGTAGAAAAACCCACATGACTCTGATGGGATTCGAACCCACGACCTCCCAGCCGGGAGTCCGCGACGCTAACCACTTCGCCACGGCGGCTGGTGCCAATGACGACTTTAAATATACTTAGCTTGAACGCTTGGAGAGAACGTTAACGAACAAAGCAAAATCAACGCTTACATTGCTTAATTATCATGCTCATGAACGGCTTCTATCTGCCCAATCCACACGCTGTCCCTGTCTTTCCCTTGAAGGAAGGGTTTTCTGTGCCGCAGACATAACCCGAAAATCATTGTACAATATAGTTAGACCCCTGATCCGTAATCATAATTACACCCATGAAAGAGCTGCGAGTTTTCTCGGTTATTGCCCATAATCTGTGACGTTGAATTCATAAAGCAGTTCCCGCCGCCAGACATTCCGTTACCGTTGAAATTCCGGTTGCTTTCTTCTATCCCTAGACGCTCGTATGGGGGATTTCACTTTATTACGAGGAAACTGTTCTGCCCTTTTGCTCCTTTGCATTTTTCTCATCTCATTTGAATGTTCAAGCGTGTACAACGCACTGTGAACAAAAGGCCTCGGACTCCCATTCCCACTCAACCTTAGCTTCACTTTTTCATCGACAAATGGAGAAAGTGTGGCCACACTCCACAACTGGGGTTTTGCACTTTGTAATCCATATAAGAGTTTTTGAGGTCAAGCAAAAGTCTGAACCAGCATTCAATATCAAACTGATAATTGACCAAAAGGATCCCCCCCCCCCCCCCCCCCTCCCCAATCATTTCACTTGCTTAAAAAATATTTCTACTGATAAGATCATTCACAATCTTCAAATATGATCTTCCCCTTTGCCGACATCACATTTCAGACCTTCGCACTCACCTATGCCCCTGTAATTGCGCCAGGTGGTCTCCCCCAAATAGTCCCATCCCTTTTATTTTAATCTGTCTGACGGGAACCACCTGGATTGAATCCCGATGGTCATATGAAAGAAAACGAGGAGAATCATCTTTCAGACACAGTAAACAATTCTTGAAACAATCTGATTGTGCCAGTCTATGAATACTCGACTCCTTATGCCAGGCTTTGGAGCATTCATTTTTTGGTGTGCAGCCTGTAGAGAGGATGTTGGTCAAAGGAAAAGGGAGGAGGCGTGAGCGCAGGGGTGGGGGTGGGGTGGGGGAAGGACAGGAAGGGAGAGTGGCGTCAATGACATGGCGAGGGAGGAGTGGATGACTTGGGAATCCAGAATCTCCGTGTTTTTTCCCCATATACTTGTAACCCATAACTGCAATGATGGTCATCAGGATCGCAGAGAGTTTCCATGCAACAGTTATATAAGTTTGTGTAGTACTTCATCCTATATCCTTACCCTGAACTTTAGTAACATACATCACAGTCATATGCATGTGCTTTCGTGTGAACAAATAGATGAAGAGAGAGTACTGACTCAACGTTCCTTATATAAAGACTGTGAACTTCCCACTCCCACGTACCCTCTCTTCTACCCCCCACTCAGTTCCCCAAAGCCTGACGTCTTCAACTCTCTGAGCATCAACTCAAAAGCTCTCACTTCAGGTACTGAAGATAACTTTCACAAAGTGCTGTGAAGTATCTCTCGACACATTGTTCGAGGTGTGATTTCGTTGTTGGGCACGTTCTCAGTTTCATCAAACTTTGGTGTCGTCTCATTCCTACGCACGAATGATAAATGCTGAGGAGTGGCCATGACGACAGGTGTCTTTTTTTTTTTTTTTTTTTTTTTTGAAGTCACAGATTTTGCGTCCTCTTCCTCCCCCTCCCTCCCCTTTTCAAAGCCCACCACCACCACCATCTCTCTCTCTCTCTCTCTCTCTCTCTCTCTCTCTCTCTCTCTTCTCTCTCTCTCTCACACACACACACACACACACACACACACACACACACACACACACACACACACACACGCAAGTAACACACACACACACACACACACACACACACACACACACACACACACACACACACTGTGTGTGTGTGTGTGTGTGTGTGTGTGTGTGTGTGTGTGTGTGTGTGTGTGTGTGTGTGTGTTTAACAGTCTATAATAAGAACAGAAAAAAAAAAAAACTGTGCTTAGTATGCATATACAAATGTTAGCCGTTCCAGTGTTGTTCAGCAGATATTACAGGTACAGATATAGTCAGGGAGAAAAGTATGTAAAATAATAAAGAAGCAACAACAGCAGCAGCACACCAGCAGCAGTAGTAACAAGTAACAACAACAGCAACAACAACAACAACACCTTTGGTTACGGCTGCAAAGCCACAACGCTGCCCTTCTCTCAACAGCCCCAAGTTGATAATAAAATCAGATGAACAGTAAAATGCACAGACAAAATTCTTTCTATTTCATAACCCCCGCCCTTTACCCGATCACCAAACTCGCGCGCGCGCGCGCGCGCACACACACACACACACACACACACACACACACACACACACACACACACACACACACACACGTAGTTCCGTCTATTTCATTAACCTCCACCCCCCACCCCCGTCATCCGGCCACCACACGCACAGACACATAGTCCTGCCTCCTGCCCCCTTTCCACGCCCACTTCAATCAATCTCCATGCCTCTTCTTCCTTCACACCATCCTCTGCCTACCTCAAAGACACATCAAAGCAGACGGGAAAACTTGTAGCAAAAAGCAAATAAACGCACTTGCAAGAGAGAGAGGCAGCATGGAGAGAGAGAGAGAGAGAGAGAGAGAGAGAGAGAGAGAGAGAGAGAGAGAGAAAGGTTGGGGGGATACTCAATTTATGCCACTGGCGTAAATGTCGTGGTGCAGTCGGGACTTCCATTGGGACGGGAACACTTGCAGATGAGAATTTAGCATGGAAACGAACGGAATATGTGCCTGGCGGTCCTTTGCCTTCTGACGGAGAACTTTGGCGCTTTTTCTCCCCTTCAGAGTCCCCTTCAGAGTCGATGAGAGAGAGAGAGAGAGAGAGAGAGAGAGAGAGAGAGAGAGAGAGGCGGGGGTAGGGAGAGAGAGAGTAAACAATTGACGTGATACTCTTTACAGAGCGTGAGTGAGAGTCATTACACAGTACGTGATACTCGTTAAAAAGTGATGATTTGAGACGTGTACACAGAGGATTTGATCGACGGCAGGGGAATGTTTTCAAGTGGCGGGAAGCGGATATCTCTCCGTAGTGTCCGTTGTGGTGGTGGGTTGGGTGGAGGTGTGTGTGTGTGTGTGTGTGTGTGTGTGTGTGTGTGTGTGCCCCGCGCGCGCGCGCGCGCGCTTGTGCGTTAACTAAGGAAGAGAATAAGTAAACTGTGTTTAAAACAGATATACAAACGTTAGCCATTCCAGTGCTGTTTAGCAGATATTACAAAGTACGGCTATAGTTAGGGAGAGCAGTATGTAAAAATCACGAAAGATACAACAATAGCAACAGCCACAGCAGCAGTACCACCACCACCACCACCTACACCAACAACATCATCACTGCTTATGACTGCAAAGCCACAACGCCGCCCTTCTCTCACAGCCCCAAGTTAGTAATGAAAATCAGATGAGCGGTAAGATGTACAAACAGAATTTTTTTCTATTTCATATCCGCCTCCCCTTCCCCCGATCACCAAACGCAAACACGCCAGACGTACCTCCGTCTATTTCATCACACACACACACACACACACACACACACACACACACACACACACACCACACACACGCAACACACACACACCACACACACACACACACACACACACACACACACACACACACACACACACTCCGTCATCCAGCCACCCACACGCACAGACACATAGTCCCATCTCTCCCCTTTTCCCGCCCTCCTCAATCTCCATGCGTCTTCCTCCTTACCACCATCCTCCCTCCCATCCTCTGCCTAACTCAAAGACATCAAATCAAACGCGAAAAATTTTGTAACGAAAAGCAAACAAGCGCTTTGGCGGGAGAGAAGCAGTAATGAGAGAGAGAGAGAGAGAGAGAGAGAGAGAGAGAGAGAGAAGAGAGAAGGGGGTTGGGATACTCATTAATGCCACTGGCGTAAATGTCATGGTGCGGTCGGGACTTTTATTTGGTCTGGAGCACTTGAAGATACGAATTTAGCATGGAGATGAACGGAATATGTGCCTGATGGTTCTGTGCCTTCTGGTGGAGAATTTCTTTGATTTTGTCTATCCCTTAGACTCGACAGTCAGCTTGAGAGAGAGAGAGAGAGAGAGAGAGAGAGGAGAGGGGAGAGAGAGGAGAGAGAGAGAGAGAGAGAGAGAGAGAGAGAGAGAGAGAGAGAGAGAGAGAGAACAGTTGACATGATACTCTTTAGAGAGAGTGAGTGAGAGTCATTATACAGTACATGATGCTCTTCAAAAAGTGATGATTTGAGAAGTGTACACAGAGGATCTGATGGACAGTAGGAGAATGTTTTCAAGTGGCGGGAAAGGGAGAAAGGTAGGAAAGCAGACGTGACGGAAGAAGAGTCTCTCTATCTGTGTGTGTGTGTGTGTGTGTGTGTGTGTGTGTGTGTGTGTGTGTGTGTGAACTGTCTATTATAGTGTATGAATAACTGTGATTGATATGGATGTACAAACGTTAGCCATTCCAATGTTGTCAGCAGATATTACAAGGTAAAGCTATAATGAGGGAGGAAAATATATAAACATCAGAGTGAAATTACAACAATAGCAACAGCAGCAACAACAATACAACAACATGATAACAAGACTACCTATGCCTACAGATGCAAGGCAACAATGCTGCCCTTCTCTCAGTTCAGATTAGTAATAAGATGCACATACAGAATTCGTTTCTATTTCATAAGCCCCAGTCACCAAACGCACACATAGTCCCGTCTATTTTATTATCCCCCACCCCACCCCCCTCCTCTGGCCACCACACACAGACGCACAGACACATAGTCCCCTCTCCCCCTCCCCCCCCTCCCTCTCCCCCCGCCTTCCTCAATCTCCCTGCCTCTTCTTCTTCAATCTCCCTGCCTCTTCTATCCTCATCACCACCATCCTCCCTCCCAT
>JADBJO010001443.1:160000-172500 GCA_016801955.1 Conus betulinus
AATGATCCACAATGGTGACCTGTGACCTTTAAGACGTAACTCTCCAAGCACTGTAAAGATCGACACTCCTTTGGCGGCCGGAAAAGACACCCTCATTTATCATTGGCCCGTGAACGGCAAGCTCTCCCCATTTTGCTTCCAAAGTGGAGACACGCTCACCCATGTTTGTCCGCGGATGACTTTGTACATTTCGACCGGGAAGGTGGACATTGGCAGTTGGAAATCTGCCTGTCACTGCAGAGAGGAATAATGGCTGATGAAGCGAGCGGCCCTGCTTGGCAAACTTTTGCCACTGTGAATAGTCTTTTTTCAAGGGGGTGGGGGGTAGGCGGGGTGGGGGGGACTGGAGGGCAGGGAGGGATAGCATGGTTGAAGATGCCTAGTACAGAGAGTGAAAGTTCTCTCTGTGTGTGTGTGTGTGTGTGTGTGTGTGTGTGTGTGTAAACTGTTTACAAACAATATTTTTTAAAGAGTGGGGTGAGAGACCCGGAAGGAGTTCCCAAACCGTTGAGAGACAGCTGGAGGGCAGTGAGG
This sequence comes from Conus betulinus, assembly GCA_016801955.1. NCBI lineage: Eukaryota > Metazoa > Mollusca > Gastropoda > Neogastropoda > Conidae > Conus > Conus betulinus. The sequence continues at coordinate 160,535 of JADBJO010001443.1, forward strand.
CATGGCGTAGCACAACATATGCATTTATCAGTCTTATCGCTGCTGTTTGACAATGTACCCTGCTTATTCTGCATACTCTTTAGAAGTTCTTCCTTCTGCAACTGCAATTTTCCCCACGGACAAGTAACTCTGTAGCGGGAGTGCTGCCTCTTACTTAACTGCTTTTTCAGAGTGCCCCTGATCGTTTATCTGCCTCTTGATAAGTTCTTGTTGCCCAGTTTGTTCAAAACGTCTTTTCTCTACAATGCGATCAAACGCGAAATTTTTAGACCTTGCTGCATTGAATACTTTTTCGTAAATCTTCGAACACTGTTTTTGGGGGGGGGGATGCGATAAATCAAGCCGGTGCCTCTTGGTATGAGAACGGCCCAGTCTTCTCCTCGTGTGTCAATGCTTTAACTGCCACGCTGTTAACTGAGATGTTCTTGTTGTTTCCTCGTTGGTTTACCGGTTGGGATTTCCTTTCTTACAGTCGACAGCCCTCAGGATGTCCTGTGTGGTCGGCTGGGCCGATAGTTTTTAATAAGAGTCTGACAGAAAACTTTCTGTCTGAAGTTTTTCTCTGACACCTCCTGATCTGGAGGTCCTAGAACAATCTGTCTCTCCTAGTCTTCTCTCTGTCTGCAAATTCCACATGCACTGACAGCTCATATTGGTTTCGATTATCTTCTTCAATCTTCACTCCCTTCTTTTCTAGGGTGGAGGTACCCTCTCTCATGAACGGTTTATTTCTTTCAGGTTCAAAATGTGCATCCAACTTCGTTTAAACTGTGTCAAAGGTTGTCGCTTCTTCTGCAGTCAGCCCAGACCTGCTGAATGTTTTCCCCCTGCGTCAGTTTTCCGAACTATAAATCAGACTGCTTCCTCTGACTCCCCTCCCCACCATCTCCCCTCCCCTCCCCCCCCCCCCCCCCCTCAGTCCCCCTCAGCCCCCCCCCTCCCCCCCCCCCCCCCAGTGTTCAGTCCCCCCCCCCCCCCCCCCCCCCCCCTCCAAGCCCCTGGCCCGCCTTTAACAGTTCGGATGCCTTTTGACAGCGCGTGAAAGTAGCGTGTCAAACAGACCAGGCTTGGGGGTCACGTCAGATCAATTCCGTTCTTGTTACACCGGATCTACACCACAACTTGTTCTTTGATCCAAACTCTCCATCAATGCTGTTGTGCCGACAAAATCCGCAAATTCTGTTCAGAATAAGTCTTGGCGGCGGCACGTTTTTGTCTCCTGTGCTTTGTGATGTGGTTACATTAAGTTACAGAAAAACACATGATCATTCACACAATAGGGATTCTCGAACTTTCATGGCCTAAGGAGTTGAAGAAAGATTGTTGAATAACTCGGATGTAAACAGTGGTATCAAAGAGAGATCGTTGAATGACCCAGATCAAAACAATGATGTCAGAGAGAGATCGTTTAATATCTGATCAAAACGATGATATCAAAGCGAGATCGTGTGATTATCCTGTTGAAAACAATGATTACAAAGAAAAATCAGTATCAATGAGAGATTGATTCCTCATCCAGAACAAGAAAAAAAATGGCATCAAAGAGAGATCGATATCAAATAGAGATCGATCAATCAGCTGGATGAAAAAAAAAAAATGATGTCAAAGAGAAATCGATATCAAATAGAGATAGAGATCGATCAATCGATCGATCGATTTATAGATATACAAGATTTTATTTGCTGTTACATATTCGTGATTATTTGCAAAATCTTTCCATTTACACGTTCTTTGATAAGCTTTTTTTTTCCATAAACCCTGCCTCCAAACTGAATCGAAAGCTTTTGTGAAACTGACAAAAACACAAAGCAATTACTTTTTAACGACTATTGAAAATATCAATTAAACTTTTTAAAATAAGTATATGATCTATTGTAGAATGATTTCGTCTAAAAACCAGCTTGATTTTACGTAAGTATGTTGTTATTCTCAATAAAAATAATTTGTCAAACGGTTATTCAATATTGTTGTGAACAGTTTCCCAATACAACTCAGAAGTGTTATACCCCTATAACTGTTACTACCTTTTCTTTTGTGTATTGGCAGAATAAATCCAGTTAACCATTCTTCTGGTATGGTACCTGTATCAAGAATTTTATTGAAAAGTTTACAATAACTTGTTTTTTCTGAACTGGAATGCTTTGTTTTATATATTCATTTCATATTTTATCTATCCCACAAGCCTTTCCATTCTTAAGTTGCTATACAGTTTTTTTCAAAGTCTTCATCACTTATTGGTGCATTTAAAAATTCAAGGTCATGTTGCAAGTCACAGTCAGTATCCCTTTCGTTCTCAACACTATCTGGATGAACATTCATTGATTTAACATGTAAGAAAAGATAATCCATACTAACACCGCATTCATTTCTATTTCTGATTTTAAGATTTTCCCAATATTTCTCTTGGTCTATTAGCTTTTAGATTACAAATCTTCTAAATGCCAATGCTTTGTATAAACTCTATACGATTTTCTGAGAACGTTTTTGTGTTCTTTACTGCTAATTTCAACCTCTCTACGGTTGGGACTAGTATCATTTACTTTAGTTCTATGTTTGGCTGTAAAATACTTTTTTCTATGTTCCCTGCATGTGGCCTCAAACCATGTCTTATTTTCGTTACTTTTGTTTGGCTTTTGCTGTGTACCTTTTGATACATGTTTGACTTCTCCCAGTGTGTCTTTAGCTGTTTAAAACAGAACACACACACACACACACACACACACACACACACACACACACACACACACACCTATATATACATACATATTTATATATATTTTAGTAATATTCTACATATATATATATATATATATATATATATATATATATATATATATAATATATATATATATATATATGTAAGAGCAAGCTTTGTTGATAATTCAATATATATATATATATATATATATATATATATATATATATATATATATATATATCAAGAATAGTACTAAAAACGCCTAATAAAATTTTTTAAAGTGCTCAACCCCTTGGGGAGCAACATCTGTTAAAATAGTATGGTAAAAGGAAGTTTTAAAATCATCAACAGATCTGTTTTCGAGCGCTGGCTCTCCTCAGGATGGTGTTGGGTCGCCTACTGCCGGTGTTGTATGGCCTAATGTCACTGTTTGCACGTGCGGATTGGCTGCACGTGTTGTTCGGTTTTTCAGGTTGTTTACAGTTCAGGGTGCGTTTGCTGACAACGATTTCCATTTGTGCCTGCAGTTGTTTACTATACTAGTCACATAAAGTTAAGCACAGTTTACATGTATCCGCATAATTTCCAAAATATAAAAGCCACAATTTTGAAATTGGGAACAGATTTAATTCATTATATTGTTCCAACGTACATTGAATTTCATTGGGGATCGAATGAACGGTTGTTGATTTACAGACAATTAAACAGAGGATGGGTCGAAATCAAAGTTCGCAAAATCTGTTCAGTTTCACAAAATCATTTCAATAGTGGGTGTGGCCACCGCCATTGGCGAGACATTCCACGCAGCGACTCCTCATCGAGTTGACCAGTGTTCTGATGACCCTCTGAGGGATTCTCTGCCATTCCAGTTGCAGCATTTGGAAGAGATCCTGGCGGTCTCTGGGAGGTGGATGGTTCTCCTTCACACACGTCTCCCCAACTCATCCCACATGCTCGATGGGATTGAGGTCGGGACTATACGCCGGGAAGATCATCCTGTTGATGCTGGCCTGCACAATGAAGTTTTTCGGCCACCCGGGCCCTATGTGGACGAGCATTGTCGTCTTGGAAGACTGCCATGGATCCTATCCGTTGCATGGTCGGAACAACGAAAGGTGCCAGGATTTCATCCCGATAGCGGATGCCTGTGAGGTTTCCATCAATATGGTAGAGTGGTGTCTTGTGGTGGAGGCTGAAGGCACCCCATACCATAACAGATCCCCCCCAAAGGCCCTGGTCTGGTGAACAGCTGCATCAATGTAACGTTCACCAACACGCCTCCAAACTCTAGTTCGGCCGTCATTGTGTTCAAGACTAAACCGCGACTCATCTGAAAAGAGGACCTGGGACCACTGTTGTTGGTTCCATCTCACATGACGATGGCAGAAAGCTCGGCGAGCCAGCCTATGGGCTGCTAGCAGTCGTGGTCGAACAGCTGGGCGACATGATCTGAGGCCGAAGTGGTGAAGACGGTTTCGTATGGCTTGACGGCTGAGGATGGTGTTATTTGCCATACGAAGCTGCCTTTGGATGCTGGTGGAAGTGGTATCCCGCTGCAATAGGGCCTGCCTCTCGATGAAACGATCTTCTCTGGGAGTAGTCTGCCTAGGGCCGACCTGACCGTGGCCTCTCTTCAACGCTGTTGGTCGCCCTAAAACGCTGATTCAGTCTAACAATAACTGAATGATGCACACCAAGTCGTCGCGCCACTTCAGCCTTTGCAATGCCATCTTGTATCCACGCAATCGCCCTGGTTTTGTCAAAGGTGCTAAGTTTTTTCTTCGTGGTGGCATGGTGAGAAAAGGGCTGACAGTAACCACCCCGCGCTTAAACAGCCAAAAGAAGGGGCATAAAACTCACTTGAGAGACTGCTCTTGCACGGGAAAAAGAATTTTTCATTTTACACATCTTGTGTCGCCAGCAAGCTTGATGCAAAACAGGCACAGTTAACGCAACTTTGCACTTTTTATCCCGCGCGGTAACGAGGTCACCAAGACCCCCGTGCGCACTACCAGTTGACACAGGCTGGATTACACACTGCTGTGTGAGATTCCATCATTGGTTGCCGCATAACAAAAAAAAAAAAACAATGTTTTTTGAAGGGATGAATCAACCCCCTGTGTGCAAAGGCCTGTGCTTAACTTTTTATGTGACTAGTATATTTCTACTTTAGTATTTAGGGTTGCTAAGTATGGTTTGCATAGTATTAACCATTTTTCTGTTGAACATAGGTTGCATCTTTTTGAAATGTTATTGTATGGTGATGCCCCTTTTTAAGATTTTCCAGGATATGTTATAGTTTATTTTTTTTGTCTTTAAGTCTCCAAATATATTTGCTCAGTTCTGTTTGGTTTTGTATTTTACTTTGTTGAATGACTGTTTATGGTTTGCATATCTGTTTTGAAGTGATTTTCAGTGATCCCTATGTATGTTTCTTTTTCATTTTCTGATGTCACAGTGGCTTGGTATACAATGTTGTTATAGAGGCATTTGTTGCTTAAGGGACACTGTTCTTTTGTAGTACAATTGCAGGATTTCCTTTCTTCACCCTTCTTTGCTGTGTTGCTTTTCATTTTGTTGGATGAATCGATTATATTTTTAAGGTTAGGCATGCATGAATATGATAGTTTGATGGTGTTCTTGTTGAATATTTTGGACAATTTGTGTTCTTTTGGGAAGGATGCTGTCAGAATTTTGAAAATTAAAAAATTCTTTCCCTACGTTTGTTTTACTCGTCCATCATATGGAGGGTTGTACCATGTGATTTTCCTTTTCCTCCTTTTTTTTGTTTTTGTTCATGTTGTTATCCACCCACCATCTATACTAAAAACCATACCCAATGGCATAAACACGAGATTATCTAACCTGTCACATAATGAAAGAGTATTCAACAACGCAGCAGCAGCAGAATACCAAGAGGCATTGCAAAAAAGTGGTTACAGCTACAAACTACAATACAACCCAGATAACAACATGAACAAAAACAAAAAAAGCAGGAAAAGGAAAATCACATGGTACAACCCTCCATATGATGGACGAGTAAAAAAACAAACGTAGGGAAAGAATTTTTTAAAATTCTGACAGCATCCTTCCCAAAAGAACACAAATTGTCCAAAATATTCAACAAGAACACCATCAAACTATCATATTCATGCATGCCTAACCTTAAAAATATAATCGATTCATCCAACAAAATGAAAAGCAACACAGCAAAGAAGGGTGAAGAAAGGAAATCCTGCATTGTACTAAAAAAAAAGAACAGTGTCCCTTAAGCAACAAATGCCTCTATAACAACATTGTATACCAAGCCACTGTGACATCAGAAAATGAAAAAGAAACATACATAGGGATCACTGAAAATCACTTCAAAACCAGATATGCAAACCATAAACAGTCATTCAACAAAGTAAAATACAAAAACCAAACAGAACTGAGCAAATATATTGGAGACTTAAAGACAAAAAAATAAACTATAACATATCCTGGAAAATCACAAAAAGGGCATCACCATACAATAACATTTCAAAAAGATGCAACCTATGTTCAACTGAAAAATGGTTAATACTATGCAAACCATACTTAGCAACCCTAAATACTAAAGTAGAAATAGTAAACAACTGCAGGCACAAATGGAAATCGTTGTCAGCAAACGCACCCTGAACTGTAAACAACCTGAAAAACCGAACAACACGTGCAGCCAATCCGCACGTGCAAACAGTGACATTAGGCCATACAACACCGGCAGTAGGCGACCCAACACCATCCTGAGGAGAGCCAGCGCTCGAACAGATCTGTTGATTTTAAAACTTCCTTTTACCATACTATTTTAAAACATATATATATATATATATATATATATATATATATATATATATATATATATATATATATATATATATACATATATATATATATATATATATGTATGTATGTATGTATGTATAAAGTTCAGTTTATTTGGGTGTTTTTTGTGTGTGCGCTTTCTCCTCTTGTTAGTGTGTGTTATTTGGAATGCGCAGGCTTTTAAAATAGGATGAAGCAAATATTTTCACATACCTCCCCCCCACACACACACACACACACACACACACACACACACACACACACACACACACACACACACACACACACACACACACACACACACACACATGCACGCACGCGCGCGTGCACACACGTGCACACTTCATGCAGACTGAACAACAGAGTTGAGCAAAGATAGAGAGAGAGAGAGAGAGAGAGAGAGAGAGAGAGAGAGAGAGAGTACGTGCAGTGAGTGTGTGCAAATGGACAGTGTATTTCGAATTGATTTTAATATCCTATTTACCGCCTGTTCAGTCATGCTAGTCGCTCCCAGTCCGCACATTGAGGTGTGATAAACTGGACTGTACCAGTCCTCCTGTCAAATTTGGAATGACAAATAAGGGAGACAACTTTTCCCCCCACGTTAAACAATCATAATGCCCATAACTGTAATTCAAATGATACTTGGGGAGCCAAGTCGCTTAGCACTGACGTAGACCCAGGGGTGACACGGGATAAGAATGCAACTTCATGCCAGTTGTTTTAATCTTGGTGATTTATCAGAGAGGCCCGAACATTCTAGTTACCAAAATGTATGGATGGGGCAAAAATGCATCGACCAAGTTAAGCACTATCAACGATTTTCTTCCTCAGGACATCGCAGAACAGGATATCGGTGGCAAAGAGTGCCCCCCCCCACCCCCCCCCCCCCCCCCCCCCCCCCCCCCCCTTATTCGCACCTGCATTCAAGAAGAAGTTGAAGAAAAAATGTCGCTGAGTATGCCTATGATAAACAAAATCAATATATTTCTTAAACTTCCATTATCTGTTGTCATATTTTTATGAATATTCCTTGTGTCCTATGTCTTAATTTCGCCAGTTCCATAAGTGGATCGAACTAGTCTGAATTTTTTACAAGCAAAATGCTGCCTTAAACATGCCGTCTGTGTCTGTATGTGGGCGAAGGGGGGCGGGGGGGGGGGGGGGGGGGGGGGGGGGGGGGGGGGGGGGGGGTGAGTCACGTTTTCTTACATTTGGATCTGCATATACAACTGGCAAATCTTTTATGGTTTTTTATCTTTTTAGATTGATTTGAAAGTCAAACTGCTCTTTCGGTGCTAACGTATGTAACAAATGTATTTCAGTCCACTTCTTGAAGAAAATACGTAATCAAGCCGTTCAGAAACAGCCACTTTATTAACCCCTACTCCCACCCTAACTGGTCCTTTCTCACTCTCATTCATTTGTTTTCGAAATTAATATATGATAAGCAAAACAACAACAACAGCAAAAATGTCTTCTTTGGGAGAACTCCCTCCTCGTCAAACAGTCCTTTTGCATATCAATCATACCAAGTTAATCAATGTTTCTTTCTTTCTCTTCTTCTTGTGACAATGTTCAAGTTCAGATGGCATCGGCTAGTCTTGAAAAAAATGTTATTATGAGTTTCATTATGACATCAGTTTCTATTGCCGTGTACTGTGTGTCATCTAGAGACATATGAGCAGGTTTTAACATATTTTTAGGGATTTTTGTTTTTGTTCTCAATAATAAATGTCAGCATTTTTGGTATGTTGACTGATCTCGCAAGCAACTTTACTTTGAAGTTATGGGTATGTAATCGTTTTATCATGGGAGCAATATTCGTCTACCCTATTCATTACTTCCAGTAAAAAAAATAAAATAAAAAAATAAACCCTCTCACACCGCCATCCTACTCCTCTGTTTAAGACAGTTATGGAAAGAGATCACTTCTCTCAAAAATGAATTTGGCAGATATGCGTAAAATTGATAGATAGAAGAAGGTGTAGGCTTATCCACGAGTCAGCATTGCCAAACTAGGAAAAGTTTCAGTAAATTCTAGAATGGATCTCAATGTCAGTTTGTCTCAGTGCCATTGTTATTTGAATTCTTTTGCGCCTGCAATCGATGAAGTCGACGCCACCTTACGTCGATCAACACAAATTTGCAGAGTGTGCATGACGTATGAACTACTGAAGCGAAGAGAATACTAGTGATATTGGTGGAGATAGTGCCACGCAGAACAGAGAGAGAGAGAGAGAGAGAGAGAGAGAGAGAGAGAGAGAGAGAGAGAGAGAGAGAGAGAGAGGAGAGAGAGAGAGACAGCTGTGCTCAAGATAAAAAAAGTTCTCTGTATGACTTTTTGTATTGGTCTACCACACATGCACATGATTGAGACCGCAGTCAACTTTGGTGAAGTTGGGAACGTGCCTGACATTGAAATAACACCTCCAGCAGTGTGTCTCTTTAGATACTTACACTGTGTGAGAGTTGTCTTAAGTTTACATAATGAGCGAGTGTAAGGTGATGAAGAAAGACTTGGACAGGCCAAATTCTGAGGCTAGGTTGGGATTGCGGGGGAGGAAAGGGGGGGGGGGGGGGGGGAGGCGAAATTAGGTTATGAAGGAAATAGGAATCAGATATACTGCCGTTTAACTCATTTCTAACACGAAAGAATACATATGCAAACTATGCCACTAACAGTCAGTGTAAGGACATGAAATATAACAGTAAACAAATTAAAGTGAGACTGAAAAAAAGAGAGAATTACTGTACCACGAAACAAAAGAACAAACAAATCACAAATCTCTGACAGTTTGAAACAATTCTGAAACCAAACTTGAAATGACTGCATCGTGGACATTCTCAGCGAACCAAATCACCTGCACTTCAGGTAGGCACGAGATTAGTGTGTGTGTGTGTGTGTGTGTGTGGGGGGGGGGGGGGGGGGGGGGGGGGGGGGGGGGCAGGGATTCCATAATCAAGTATCGACTGCCCCCTCTTCCCTCCTTGATCCCCCTCTTGCTCCCCGTCCTCACTCCCGACCCCCTTTCATCAATGAAAAAAGTGGAGGTAGGATCCGCCGTAGAGGTGGCGGGATGAAGGTGAGGTAATGTTGCTTATGGCCCAGCCGACCGCAAAGGGCCGTATCAGGCCAGTCACCGCGATGAAGTCAACTCACAAGTCATTCATTCACACAGCCCTTTAAAGGAGACTGAAATATTTCATTTCAATACGTTGTGTAACTGCTGAACATTCAAATGTGGTGAAAAAATGGACAGGAAAGAAGGGCAGATTATTTACCCTCGTATTGAAGTGTTTGTTTATTTTTCCATTCATTGACGTTCTCTCCATGTGTATGAATTAAGCTACATTGGCTACACTGAGGATGTGTTTAGACAGATACTTCGATAGATAAAGAGACAGGCAGTGTACGGAGTGGGTGTGGATAGTATAAATTTCGATGCTAAGATGTTCGATATCATTGTTTTGATCTGGACGATGAATCGATCTCAATTTGATATCCACTTCTCTTTGATATCACTGTTTTGATCTGGCTGTTTGATCGATCTCTATTTGATATCGATCTCTCTTTAATGTCACTGTTTTGATCTGGACGATGAATCCATCTCTATTTGATATCGATTTCTCTTTGATATCATTTTTTTTATCCAGCTGATTGATCGATCTCTATTTGATATCAATCTCTCTTTGATGCCATTTTTTTTTTCTTGTTCTGGATGAGGAATCAATCTCTCATTGATACTGATTTTTCTTTGTAATCATTGTTTTCAACAGGATAATCACACGATCTCGCTTTGATATCATCGTTTTGATCCAGATATTAAACGATCTCTCTCTGACATCATTGTTTTGATCTGGGTCATTCAACGATCTCTCTTTGATACCACTGTTTACATCCGAGTTATTCAACAATCTTTCTTCAACTCCTTAGGCCATGAAAGTTCGAGAATCCCTATTGTGTGAATGATCATGTGTTTCTGTAACTTAATGTAACCACATCACAAAGCACAGGAGACAAAAAAACGTGCCGCCAAGACTTATTCTGAACAGAATTTGCGGATTTTGTCGGCACAAAAGCATTGATGGAGAGTTTGGATCAAAGAACAAGTTGTGGTGTAGATCCCGTGTAACAGCAACGGAATTGATCTGACGTGACCCCCAAGCCTGGTCTGTTTGGCACGCTATTTTTCACACGCGCTGTCAAAAGGCATCCGAACTGTTAAAGGTGGGGGGGGGGGGGGGGGGGGGGGGGGGGGGGGGGGGGGGGGGGGGGGGGGGGGAGGGGTACTGAGGGGGGAGGGGGGATGGTGGGGAGTCAGAGGAAGCAGTCTGATTTATAGTTCGGAAACTGACGCAGGGGGAAAACATTCAGCAGGTCCTGTGCTGACTGCAGAAGAAGCGACAACCTTTGACACAGTTTAAACGAAGTTGGATGCACATTTTGAACCTGAAAGAAATAAACCGTTCATGAGAGAGGGTACCTCCACCCTAGAAGAAGGGAGTGAAGATTGAAGAAGATAATCGAAACCAATATGAGCTGTCAGAGCATGTGGAATTTGCATACAGAGAGAAGACTAGGAGAGACAGATTGGTTCTAGGACCTCCAGATCAGGAGGTGTCAGAGAAACTTCAGACAGAAAGTTTTTCTGTCAGACTCTTATTAAAACTATCGACCCAGCCGACCACACAGGACATCCTGAGGGCTGTCGACTGTAAGAAAGGAAATCCCAACCGGTAAACGAGGAAAACAACAAGAACATCTCAGTTAACAGCGTGGCAGTTAAAGCATTGACACACGAGAAGACTGGGCCGTTCTCATACCAAGAGGCACCGGCTTGATTTATCGCATCCCCCCCAAAAAAATGTGTTCGAAGATTTACGAAAAAGTATTCAATGCAGCAAGGTCTAAATATTTCGCGTTTGATCGCATTGTAGAGAAAGACGTTTGAACAACTGGGCAACAAGAACTTATCAAGAGGCAGATAAACGATCAGGGACACTCTGAAAAAGCAGTTAAGTAAGAGGCAGCACTCCCGCTACAGAGTTACTTGACCGTGGGGAAAATTGCAGTTGCAGAAGGAATAACTTCTAAAAAGAGTATGCAGAATAAGCAGGTACATTGTCAAACAACAGCGATAAGACTGATAAATGCATATGTTGTGCTACGCCATGCCTCTCTCGTGTGCTCATTGACCTCCAACTGTCTCCAACGGTTTGGAACTCCTTCCGGTTCTCTCACCCACTCTTTTTAAAAAATATTGTTTGCAAACAGTTTACAGAGAGAGAGAGAGAGAGAGAGAGAGAGAGAGAGAGAGAGAACTTTCACTCTCTGTACTAGGCATCTTCAACCATGCTATCCCTCCCTGCCCTCCAGTCCCCCCCCCCCCTACCCCCACCCCCCCTACCCCCTTGAAAAAAG
>JADBJO010001443.1:182500-192500 GCA_016801955.1 Conus betulinus
ACTACTGTATACAGACATGGCAGGGCATTCCACTCCTTTATTGTACGTGGGTAAAAGGACCCCTGTCGATACAAGGTTCGGCACTGTAGTTGTTTGAGTTGCTGTTCATGTCCTCTGCGTTGACGGGTTGGAGCAGGAATCATCTGGGATCTGTCCACACAGATCAAACCATGTATGATCTTGAACAGCATGGTCAGTCTGGGTGATCTTTCTTCGCTGTCTTAGGGGGTACCAGTCCAGCTGCTTGATGAGGCTGCTAACGTTGGAGGAGTTGTGATAACGTCCTGTGACAAAACGTGCCGCCCTCCTTTGGACAGATTCCAGCTTGTCCTCGTTTGTCTTCGTGTAGGGGTCCCACACAGTACAGGCATATTCCAGCGTGGGTCGTACCATGGCTTTGTAGGCTGTGGCCTTTAGCTGGGTGGCGCTGATCTTTAGGTTACGCCTGAGGAAGCCAAGGGTCTTATTGGCCTTTGCACAGATACTATTTATATGTTTGTCCCAGCTGAGGTCGTCCGTGATGGTAACTCTAAGGTACTTTGCAGAAGTAACCACATCAAGAGTATGTCCATGTAGATGGTATTCGCTGGGCAATGGTCGTCTCTTTCTTGTCTCCGGCAGAGTTGTGCACTTCCCAGGATGGAACTCCACATCCCAGCTCTTCTCCCACTGTTGAAGTGTCTGGAGGTCTTGTTGTAGCTGAGACTGGTCCTGGTTTGTCGTGACAAGTCTATAGACTGCAGTGTCGTCTGCAGACAGGCGAGTCTGTGAGACGAGCTGATCTGGCAAATCATTAATATAAGCCAGAAAAAGGCATGGTCCCAGAAAAAAAAGGCATGGTCCCCCAGAAAAAGGCATGGTCCCATTACTTATCATGAACACACACAACATTTATCTCAAGTTAGGAAGCTGCAATTCTTGTTTGGATCGGGGCGCGCACACACACACACACACACACACACACACACACACACACACACACACACACACACACACACACACACACACACACGCGCGCGCGCGCGCGCGCGCGCAACACACACACACACACACACACACACACACACACACACACACACACACCTATACGCACATATTTAAGGACCTCTCTCTCTCTCTCTCTCTCTCTCTGTGTGTGTGTGCGTGCGTGCGTGCGTGTATGTGTGTGTGTGTGTTTGTTTGTGTTTGTTTTTTGTATGTTGTGTTCATAAGCATTTCAGCTGTGTCTTCCTAAAAAAAAGGGAAAACAATACGTCAAATGAAAAAAAAAATCATGCACGCACAAGCCATACCGATGTTGCTGAGCAGATATAATATATTACAGCTAAAAGTAAACGAAGAAAGCATGACCAAAAATAAAATCAACGAAAGGAACAAAACCTCGGACAACAGCTGCAAAGCTACAACAGTTTCTCTCTCTTACAGCTCCAAGTCAGTGATCAAATCAGACGAGCAATAAGATGCAGCGACAGAATCATTTTCTACTTACCATCCGCTCCCGTTATCCCCCTGATCTCCCTTCCCCTCAGTCCACGTGCCCCTCCCTCCTTCTCACTGTCACTCCACCCTCTGCCTTCATCAAAGACACATTAAAACAAATACGAAAACATGTGGCGAAAAGCTAACAAGCGCGCTAGGAAGAGGGACGCAGCACTGGGGGGGAGAGAGAGAGAGAGAGAGAGAGAGAGAGAGAGAGAGAGAGAGAGAGAGAGACAGACGACGACTCAGCTTATGCCACTGGCGTAAATGCCGTGGTGCAGTCGGGACTTTCATTTAAAAAGAAAAGAAAAGTTGTCTGGAGCACTTGCTGATCAGAATTTTAGCATGGAAATGAACGGAATATGAGCCTGGCGGTCGTTTACTTTCTGTGGCGATCGTCTGCTTTCTGTGGGAGATTTTCTTTTTCTTACTCGATGGTACACACACACACACACACACACACACACATATATATATATATATATATATATATATATATATATATATATATATATATATATATATATGTGTGTGTGTGTGTGTGTGTGTGTGTAATATGCTGAAAAATTAAGTAGTGGGGGAAAACAAGTCCAGGTTAACAATTCTTCCATTATTATAGTAATAACTTGGCAAAGACTTAAAATAGAGAGGAGGAAAAAAAAATGAAGTAAATGGGAAAATGTATATCATAAATATGAAAACCCTTCACTAGCTGCATGAGGAAACTATCGCAATCCCTCTCGAAGGCAGATCTATATGTATCGCCTGCTCCGAGGCCTTTCGTCCGCTGAATCGGACTCATCAGGGAGACAAGGCTGATTGTGTCTGTGCTCTAATAGAGACACATCACAGTCCATAATTCGGTGGTGTTCTGACCACCAAGGGTTCGAAAAAGAATCCAACAACACCCCCAAAGCAGCCAGCAGAAGGTAGTAGAATAAAACAAAACGAAAGTGTGGAGAGGAAAAAAGTTGCTGAAAACTAAAAACGTTATGCAAACAGTATTAAATGTAAGGGACAATCTTTGAGCCTATGCTTGAGGATCCATTTAAGGATACATATATATATATATATATATATATATATATATATATATATATATATATATATATATATATATATATATATATATACGAGAGACAGAGACAGAGAGAGAAAGAGACAGAGACAGAGAATAAGGTAGCATGCATGCATGTCTAGTGGATTGTTAATGGCAAAGAATTGAAATGGAAATTTGTTGAAAGGATGTTACAACTGCATGACGTTCGAAGCGTCTACATACAAGCACGCTTTCCTGCTAACCTCGTTTCTCTAACATACACGCACGCGCGCGTGCATCCCCCACCCCCCACCCCCCTCCCCCACAAACAAACACATACGCGCTGGCATTCCACCAATAAATTGCCCGTGTTCAGAAGTTCTAACTGACACTTCAAGATATCCGAAACGCACTCGCAATGTCATGATTAGCTAGACTTCATTCAATGACAGATGTATACTTATCTCTTTTTTTTTTACAATCAATAAGATCTTTACATCTTTTCCCATCATTCCATACACAGTAAGACATTTTTAAAAAAAAAACAAAATTTTAAAAAAAAAAAAAAAACTGGGTCTAGGTGCTGCCGTCTGCTTTCCCCCCCAAGACCTACTTATAAAATGTATTTCGCTTTCCCAAGCCTTGTGGCGCCGGTAACTTCAAGACATTGACTCCTGCAACAAAATCAGGCTTATGAAGGCAAGTTTCAGTTCAGTGTACGCCACCATGACAATATAGATAATGGAGTGGTACGTGGATTACTTTGATAACTCGTGACGACTGTAATAAAAAAAAAGTACTGGTCTTAGGCACCGTCTGGCCAGTCGTTGGCCGATGCAGGCTACGCTGCGATTTACGTGATGTTTGGACATAACTTACTAAGAACAACACAACATTTATCTGAAGTTAGGTTACTTCGATTCTTGTTTGGATCAGTTACAGTGGAGACGAGTGAACCACACACACACACACACACACACACACACACACACACACACACACACACACACACACACACACACACACTCACTCACACACACACAAATTACCAAACATAGATACACAACACTCGAAGTGGGTTTTACGACGTTTTTAAAAACATTTTCAGAAAATTACGATTTACGGGCTGGGGGGAAAATGCAAAGTTTGATTGGGTACGGTGTTTGATACAAAATCCCCATTTTCAAAGTGAAAGTAGAATGATCTACGACTTAAAGAAAAAACTTTTCTTTCCAGATCTCGAAAATGGACTTCGGAAATCAACATGTATAATGTGTCCTTGAGTTATGGATCAGAAACTAGAAATACGATTTCGACTAGATTTGGTTTGATATTGTAAAACCTAAGTGTTGATGATGCTGCATCTGATAATATTCAGTTTTTTTTTTTTTCAATTTCAAATGGACATATCAAGAACAAAATCCATCGTTTCAACAACAACAACAAAAAAGGGGAAAGAAAAAGTAAAACGGCCATAACTAGATATAAAGCATTCTTTCGAGAGTTTATATTCATCATCTAGCGCTGTCTTTATGAAGAAAATCTAAAACTGAAGCATTTATGAAATGTGTACATATGAACCTGGTGAGCAGTTCACTGGTAAGCTAAGGTAAAGTAATGTTGCTTATAGCCCAGCCGACCGCAGAGGACCACATCTGGACTGTCACCACGTTGAAGTCAACGCACTGGAGTGGTTTTCAAACGAATCTCGACGACGACGACGACGACGACGACGGCAACGAAGATGAGAAGAACAAGAAACAAGAAGAAGAAGAAGAAGAAGAAGAAGAAGAAGAAGGAGGAGGAGGAGGAGAAGGACCAGGACCAGGACCAGGACCAGGACCAGGACCAGGACCAGCACCAGGACCAGAAGAAAAAGAAGGAGGAGGAGGAGGACCACGACCAGAACAAGAAGAAGAAGAAAAGAAGAAGAAGAAGGAGCAGGAGCAGGAGAAAAAAGCAGAAGGAGAAAGCGAATATACAAAGAGGTCCAGCTCACTCCCAGACTGGCACAAAGATCATTGTTTTCGCGCCGAGGCTTTGTCAGTCACAAGAGACCCTGTGGTGCCATTGTCTGACATTTTTTTTAAGACGTGCAGTGCAATGCCTGTGGAAGAGCTTTGAAAACAATGCTAAGAACTTCTGATAATGATACTGTGGGGGTGTATGTGTGTGTGTGTGGGGGGGGGGGGGGGAATGGGGGTGGAAGCTAAGAGAGAGGGGAGGGAGAGAGTCAGGGAGCGAGTGAGTGAATGAGAGAGACTGCGAGAGAGACAGAAAGACAAATAAGGTGGAGGAAAGCGGAAGAAAAGGAAAGTAAGGGAGAAGGAGAGGACGAAGGAGGAGGAAAAGGAGGAAAAGGATTAACATGAGCAGAAGTATGAGCAAGAACAGGTGGAAGACGAAGAGAAGGAGGAGGAGGAGGACGAGGAAGAGGAGTTGGAGCGAAAAGTAGAAATGGAAAAAAAGATAGGTCCTGTTCACTTTCAACCTGCACCAAAAGATCTGTGTTTACGCTTTGGCTTCCTTAGTAAGCGCACGATGTGATGCCATAGTCTGGCCCTTTTTAAAGACATTTAGTGCGATGTCTTTGCTAGAGCTTCAAAGATAATGAAGGAACTTCTTATACTGATACTGTAATGAAAGGAGGTGTGTGTGTGTGTGTGTGTGTGTGTGTGTGTGTGTGTGTGTGTGTGTGTGTGTGTGTGTGTGCATACATATGTAATATATATTGTATACCAAGCCACTGTGACATCAGAAAATGAAAAAGAAACATACATAGGGATCACTGAAAATCACTTCAAAACCAGATACGCAAACCATAAACAGTCATTCAATAAAGAAAAAATACAAAAACCAAACAGAACTGAGCAAATATATTTGGAGACTTAAAGAAAAAAAAACTATAACATATCCTGGAAAATCATAAAAAAGGGCATCACCATACAACAACATTTCAAAAAGATGCAACCTATCTTCAACAGAAAAATGGTTAATACTATGCAAACCATACTTAGCAACCCTAAATACTAAAGTAGAAATAGTAAACAACTGCAGGCACAAATGGAAATCGTTGTCAGCAAACGCACCCTGAACTGTAAACAACCCCAAAAAACCGAACAATACGTGCAGCCAATCCGCACGTGCAAACAGTGACATCAGGCCATATAACACCGGCAGTAGGCGCCCCAAAACCATCCTGACGAGAGCGCTGGCTCGAAACAGATCTGTTGGTGTTTTAAAACTTCCTTTTTATCATCCTATTTTTAACAGATGTTGCTCCCCAAAGCTTGCTGTTATGTCTCAGATTGTAGAAATGGGGGTGGGGGTGGGGGGGATAAGCCTTCATATCTGCAGTGGTAGATGATTCTGCCTAAGTGACAGTATGTGCTTGAGTGGGTGAATGGGGATAATAAATGCTTCTCAAAATGAACCTTCAACAAGCTTATAGTCTCCGCAGCGGGAGATCATCTCCAATGGGGAGGAAGCTCACTAACATATAACTCCTGGTCAGATACCGATATTTCGAAACCTGATTGTTTCTCCTCAGTGACCGCGGAAAGTGGTAATTTGACTCCTCTGCCTTTTCTGTTTTAAGAAGAATGCTATACCCAAAAAAGGCTGGTGTGTAAATACCATAGTATGTTTGTTGAGTTTTCAAAAAAACTAACCAAAGGTGCCACCTAAGAAGCAAATATTCAATAGTTCTTGCAGTCATTGCAACACCTAGCTGCTCTGTAAGTTGCTGGAATGGTGCTCGGTACTTATCCTTGGAATTTATTGTTTTATTATATATATTTTTTTTTAACAGATGTTGCTCCCTTGATCTCCCTTGCATCCTTAAATGGATCCTCAAGCATAGGCTCAAAGATTGTCCCCTACATTTTATACTGTTTGCATAATGTTTTTAGTTTTCAGCAGCAACTTTTTTTCCTCTCCACACTTTTGTTTTGTTTTATTCTACTACCTTTCGCTGGCTGCTTTGGGGGGTGTTGTTGGATTCTTTTTCGAACCCTTGGTGGTCAGAACACCACCGAATTATGGACTATGGTGTGTCTCTATTTGACGCCAAGAGCACAGACACAATCAGCCGTGTCTCTCTGATGAGTCCGATCCAGCGGACGAAAGGCCTCGGAGCAGGCGATACATATAGATCTGCCTCGAGATGGATTGCGATGGTTTCCTCATGCAGCTAGTGAAGGGGTTTCCATATTTATGATAATCATTTTCCCATTTACTTCATCTTCAAATTTTTTTTTTTCTTAATTTCAAGTCTCTGTCAAGTCATTACTATAATGATGGAAGAATTGTTAACCTGCACTTGTTTTCCCCCACTACTTAATTGTTCAGCATTATACGGAGCACGTAGAATGCGGTGGTGGGGGATGGGGGTTGGGCAGGCAGAGACAGATAAAGTTGACAGATAAAGCATTTCACAGACTTTCAGAGTCGTCCCTATGACTTCAGCTGATGAGACAGACAGAGGGTGGGATGGGGAGAAAAACCTCAAAACCAGATCGTTTTTTTTTTACTCCCCGGGAGCTGATGACGCCTTTTGATACACTGAAGAAATGGTGCGGAAGAGCGAGCTCAGGAAGCATCCGACCCACTTGTGCGTTTACCGGCGAGAATCAATGGCTCGCAACTGTTTCTGGTCATGCTCACGTGAGACTCGCATTTTTTCTGTCCTCCCTGCCTTTCCTTCCCCCAACCCATCACGAATTCTATACCCGTCATTTTTCAGGAATGAAGCCCAAACTAATCATTGAAAGAAAATTTCTCCATTTGTTGTTTTGTAAGAGAGATGGTAGAGGATGGGGGAGTGAGGAGAATAATGGAAAGGAAGGAGGAGGGGGGGGTCGAAAGCTGGATGTCAGAAAGTGATGTTAGAGGCCATAATGGGAGACAGAGAGAAATGTTTTTTTGTGGATGATTGCTATATCTGAACAATGTCTGGTCAACTTAACAAAGGGGAGTTCACAAACATGGTTGAGGTTTGTTTTCTAGAGATCGTTAATCTTCCCATGTATGTAATTCATAATTTTTCGGATCCAGAATTTGAGAATCTAAATGATTGCTCGTTTTTTCGTTTTCATTGTCCTGAATGTTGTTTATCGTATCTGGAGAAGACCTAAGAGTCCAAACGCGTCGTGTTCTGTCTCGTAATTTGTTTGTCCCTATCAACCGGCCGAGTTGCTTTAAATTCATTTTGAAATGTGTTTGAAGTTGCGCCTGCAGTCACCTCACTTTGAAACTGCCATGCTATTTAATGAAATGTCCTTGTTGTTTGCTTCCTTTTACAGGGTGGGACTTTCTTCCCCGCGTTTTGACAGCTCTGAAAATACCCCGTACGGTCAGCCGGCTAATCTTAATAAGAGTGTAAGGGAAAACTTTCTGATAGCGGTTTTCTGACACCTCCTGAACGAAAGGACCTAACACAAATCTGTCTCTTTGAGTGTCCTTTCTATCTAGAAATACCACACACTCTGACAGGTCATATTGGTTTCGATTATATTTCTTTCATCCTCTCTCCCTTCTTCTTTAGTGAAGTTGTACTTTTTTCATGAATTGCTCATCAATGCGTGTCTTTCGGCTACAAAATGTGCATCAGACTTCAGTGAAACTGTGTCAAAGCTTGTTTCTTCATTTGAGTCAGCCCATACTTGCTGAATGTTTTCCTCACCCCAGGTCCAATGCTATACATTAGACTGCTCCATCAGATCCCCCCTCCAATTACTCCCAACCCACACCCACCTGTCCCTCTTTCTTAAACATTTCTAATTCCATTCAACGGCGCATAATAGTAACATGTCAAACCGACCAGATTTTCGGGTCATGTCAGGTTAATTCTATATCTACACCTCAATGTCTTTCTTAAATCTAAACTTTCCTGCTAACACTGTAGGGCTGACAAAATCTGTAAATTAATTCAAGATAACTCTTGACCGCATGCTTTTTTGTCACCCATGCTATGTGATTAGGTTACAATAAGCAAAGAAAAAAAACTAATAGCTTGATTTTTCTTGTTCTAGAACAGCACACCCATCGCCACAACCATCGCCTACCTAATTTACCTGTCCTCCTCCCTTCTGCCTGTCTTGAAAACAAAATCTGGTGTGTTGCATACATTGCTTTGTGAATTTTATCTGTTCAGGCATAATCATAATTGTGCCCATAAACCAACAGAGAGTTTTTCTCTGTTATTTCCCATTAATCTGTGACGCCAAATCCTCTGAGCGTAGACCAGTTCCCACCAGGCATTCCATCAGTGCTTGGGATTCCTGTGTCCAACGTTCAGACCCCAGACGCTCGTTTGGGGTTCCACTTTAATACAGGAAAAATGATCTGCCCTTCTTCTGCCGTCTCCATTTTTTTCTTATCTCAATTGAATTTTTAGTCGTGCCCCAAAGAAATGAAAGGGATCAGACTCCCCATCCTCACCCACTACCAATCTTCCCTCCACGTTTTTCGTTGATAAATGAGCAAGAATTGGGGAGAGCATGGGGGCTCAGCCAAAAGAGAGGTAGGAAGGGTAGGGAGAGGAGGAACAGGGAGGGAAGAGGGGTCAGTCGATGTTGCATAGTGGAATCCCCCTGCTTTCCTCCATCTCTTCCTGTGCGTGTCTGGAGCAAAGACCATTTGGTTTGATGAGAAGATGCATTCGTTTTATTTTGCTTATCATTGTATTTCATATCCTCACACTAACCGTTTAACACATAGTTCACATGAATATTCTCTCGTTTAGAAATGTAATGAATAACAGTGTATTGATTCGTCCTTCGCCAAGTCCAAACTTGCGTCCAACCCCCACCCCTACCCCCACCCCCACCAAATAAAAACTGACTTCTTCGAGTCTTTTATAATCAACTGGCACTCACTCACTTCGTAAACTGAGGACAACTTTTACAAATTGTTGTGAAAGGTCTTAAGACACATTGCCCGAGATGTGATTTCTATGTTGGGCACGTTCCCAACTTCACAAAAGTTTGGTGCAGTCTCAGTCATGGGTATGTGTGGAAAAAGTGTACAAGAGGCCATAAAGAGAATGTCTGGTTCTTCAGAAGCACATATTCTGAGTCTCACCACCACCATCCATCTCTCTCTCTCTCTCTCTCTCTCTCTCTCTCTCTCTCTCTCTCTCTCTCTCTCTCTCTCTCTCTCTCTCTCTCTCTCTCTTACTCTCTGTCTGTCTGTCTGTCTCTCTCCCTCCCTCCCTCCCCCCCTGTCTCTCTTCTCTGTCTCTCTCTCTCTCTCACTCTTTCTTTTCTGAGTGGCACTATCTCCACCAATAACACTTCCACCCTCTTTACCTTATCCATTGATACGTCGTGCACATTCGGCGAATTTGTTTTGACTGACGTTAGGTGGGCATCGTCTTCGTAGCTTGCAGACGCACGAGAATTCAAATGACAATGCACCGAGACAAACTGACCTGCAGATCAAATCTGGCTTCACTAAAACTTTCGCGAGTTAGGAAACGCT
>JADBJO010001443.1:207500-215000 GCA_016801955.1 Conus betulinus
TCCTCTATTTCTTTCGTATTGCCTTTTTCCCTTCGAAGCTTCGTGTAAACTGTATAGTTATAATATCAAGTATACTATTTTAGGCTTTGCAGATATCGGCTATGAGTGTGTCGGTGAGTGCGGGAAATTCTGTCTTTATCTAGCATTGCACGCTTTCGGTGATCAGTTATAGCTTTGGTGGGTTTTTTTTTTTTTTTTTTTGTTTTTGTTTGTTTTTTTTTTTTTTTTGTATATTTGGTTTTACGAAGCTGTGCTTTTCGGGTGTTCGCGTTATATAATGTTCACTGTGTGTACGATGATGATACATTTTTTCTTGCTCGTGAACGGAATATTAGTCGGTTTACGGTGCCTTAGATGCAGCCACTCTATGGCAAGGTTGCTTTTTCTGACAAGAAAACGATGTGATGACCTCATCCCGTGTATTGAAATAACTATATCTTTGTATGAGTGATTGTAAGATAACATTTTGTTTGCATTACATATTTTTTTTTTTTTTTTTTTTTTTAATCACAAAGCATATACAAAGTTCACCGATAATGAAATACATACATTAGATTAACACTCAAATAAACATTTCTAATCCTTCTTAATAACAAGAGCGTCTTTGTGTTTTCTTTTAAGTACGAGGTAGAAAGTGACCAGGAGGAGGGAGGGGGGGGTGGGGAGAGAAAGAAAGCGCGCACGCACGCGCCCGAAAGAGAAAGAGAGAGAGAGAGAGAGAGAGAGAGAGAGAGAGAGAGAGAGAGAGAGAGAGAGAGAGACAGACAGACAGACAGACAGACAGAGAGAGACAGACAGATAGACAGACAGACAGACAGACAGACAGACAGACAGAGACAGAGAGAAGAAGAGACGGGGACAAAGAGTGGGTCGGGATGAGGGGGTGGAGGGGGGAGGGAGACGGAGGCAAACACAAACAGGCATCAGAGTCTGCAAGTAAAAAAAAAAAACCAAACAACCAACCAACAACAAACAAAACTTACACATATGACACACCATCATCAATCATGGCGCAGAAACAAAGCAAACACAAATGCGTACACTTTGGAAAATGTTGCAAATCAACATAATAAAGGGGGAAAAGTGGATATCGTCCAAGGCCACGAAAGGTTGTTTACAGCTCTGTAAACAATGGCTTATAAGGATTCCAAGCTTGGTCAGATTTATGATAATTCATCTGTAAAGTAGCAACATATTTTTCAATCTCCCATCTGTGTTTTAAAAAGCAAGTGAATGCCAAGAAAGAGGGCAGTTCTTTTTTCATCTTGCAATTATATATATATAAGATTTTGCTAACATAATCAATAAATCAATGACATCATCAGTTCTGATATTCTTTTCACAACCGAATATACTAGGTGTTCACTGAAATTAAATCTTCCAGCCAACATACATTTCTGAATAAGAGCTGTTTGAAAATCTATCCAAAAAACACTGAGCAAATTGACATCTCAAAAAAGGTGTTGGATATTTTCTTTTTCCAGGTTACAGAATGAGCATTTATCTGATTCTTCTAAATTCATTTTTTGAAATATTATGTTTGTTCCCAATATTCGGTGAAACAATTCGAACCTGAAGCCACTGAAGTTTTACTTCTTTAATTTTTCGAATTTTTTTTAAAAATGATTTTCCATTCTACATTTCTTATGAGCCTACTGTCCCAGTTCTGGCAGCAGTTCGGCTTTGTTTCAGTTTTGACCAAATAATCATACAGTAGTCTGGCCCCTCTAGGAACAGACATTACTACATGTAATGTTTTACTGGTTTCGAGCATATTTTCATTTCCACTTACTTGCACTCCACTCCTACGAATGTAATTTTAAACTGAGTTTACAATTCCCATATAGGTCACAAAGTTTGTGTGAATGCCATACTTTTTCTCAAAACTGTTTACTGATAAAAACCTCCCATTTTCATCAAGCAAGTTACCAATCTGAAAAACATCTTTTTCAATCCACGTCCTATAAAAAAGTACATTTTTTGCAATTCGAAATGTTGTGATTACAAAAAAGTGGTTCTACAATAATTTTCTTCTGTTTTTTCCACTATTATTTTATTTCCTAATTCCTCATATGCTTTAAAGACATCATACCAAAACGTGTTTTTATTTCTATCAAGTTTATAGTCGCACCTACTTTATTCAAATATGAAATCTTTGAATTTAATAGTTTGACAGTGTGAGTCCACTTATGTTTACTAATTTGTAGTTTCCTAATCCATGTGATTTTTAAGGCATTCATGTATTTCCGTACATCTGGGATCCCTATTCCACCTTGATCAATATTTTTGAATGACACTTTTCTATTCATTTTATCAGTCTTTTTATTCCAAAAAAACTGGAATATGTTCTTTTGTATGGCATTCACAATTTCATTTGGGGGGTTTGGTAGCAGTAGCCATAGAAACACTATTTTTGACAGAATCAAAGATTTAGTACTGCAACACGACCAATGGGTGTCAGCTGCCTTTTTGACCATATGTTATAAAGCACTTGTACTTCTCTAAGCTTTTCCTCAAAAATTGAAAATCACACATTCCTTCAAGTCATTAGTAAACCAGATACCAAGTATTTTGAACCGTTCTGGATTCCATTTCATGTCCAAGTGAGGCATGTATCTTATTCTCGAGTTGTTCTTACTACCTAGCCAAATTGCACTACTTTTTTCCATGTTTAATTTCAATCCAGAGACATTTTCGAAACTTTCAATAATTTTTATCGCTTCTTCAAATGATTGCTTGTCCCCTTCCTGCATTAATTCAGTGTCATCTGCATATTGTGAAATTTTGTTCTCCACCCCGGCAATCTTTATGCCTTTAATCTTTTTATTTTGTCTTATCATAACAGCTAGTATTTCAAACACACAAGACAAACAAATAGGGTGAAAGGGGATCACCCTGTCTGCATCCTCTCTGCACTTGAAACCAATTTGTCAAAGAACTATTTACAGAGACTGCAGCCTTAAATTTTTTTGTAAAACGTCTGAATCCATCGACAAAAGTCAGGGCCGAAGCTGAGTGCTCTGAACACTTTTAAACATAAACGACCAACTGAGAGAATCAAAAGCCTTTTCGAAGTCAAGACATATCAACAATCCAGGTTCTCTTATAAGATTCCAAGTAATTAATCACATCATATATCAAGCGTATGTTATCCCAATATACCGATTTTTAATAAATCCCGTCTGATCCTCGTTTATAAGTGCAGGCAATATCAATTTAAGCCGGTTAGCAATGCAAGCTGATCCTATTTTTATATACGACATCAAAACGGAAATTGGTCTCCAGTTTTTAATAAATTCACGTGGTTTATCTCCTTTAGGAATACAAAAATAACCCCTTCTTTTTGTGTAGATGATAGTTCTCCTTTTCGAAATCCCTCATTCAATGACCTGACTACAAATATCCCAATACTTCTCCAAAAGAATTTGAAAAATTCAACAGTAAACCCATCACTGCCAGGGCTTTTCTTGTTACTCATACTTTTTAATGCAAAACCCGCATCTTTAAATGAAATTTCACCTTCAAGTGTGTTTAACTCCTGTTCAGACAAACTTCGCAGTTCATTAACTATCTCTGAAATAGGAATATCATATACCTCTCTTTCTGTATACAAATTTTGGTAGAAATCACTAACTTCTTTAGCTATTTCTTTTCTGTCCTTAATTTCTGCACCGTTCTCATTAATTTTTTAACATTTGCTTACTGACATAGTTTCTTTTTTCAAGAGAACAAAAATAATTAGTAATCTTTTCTCCTTCCACAATCCACCTTGTACGCGAACGAAGTAGGACTCCCCCCATCTTTTTTTTTTTCTCTCAGTGAAATCAGTTTTATTTTTTATTTTTCCAGATTGACTTTTTCTATGTCTGTTAAATTTGTTTTTTTCTTTCTAAGTTACAAATTTTGTCCCTCTAACTTTTTTTTCTCTCTCATTATTTTCTCTTTCTTTTTTTTTTCATTGTAGCATAAGAAATAGTTTTTGCTCTAATTTTCATGAGCATAATGTCCAAAAGCAGCTGATCACTAATAACAAATTGCATTTCTTCTTTGGGTATCTGATCAATATGATCCCGTAAATATGGAAGTACAGCGTATTCTTCTAAAACTTCTCTAATCTGAGCATTTACTTCGTCAACATAGCGTTTATCTTTTAACAATGAACAATTAAATTTCCATAAGGTAAACCTCTTCTCCTCAGTTTTGGGTCCAAATATGAAAGTAATTATTGAGTGGTCAGTCCTATATCCTGGTAATATATCTACATCTACTGTGTAGTTAAACAAAGTTTCTGAGATTAGGAAAAAATCCAATCGACTTTGTTGTAACGGATTATTTCTCCTCCACGTGTATCATCTTATCTCAGGGAGCCATATATCAAATAACTCTAAAATCCATCATCATGTTAGTAACTTTTTCCTGTGCTTTTACCAAGTGTTTGTAATTATGATAATCTAGAGAAAAATCCATAACTAAATTCCAGTCTCCACCAATTATAAAAAGATAATCAAAATCCATCCCCTGAATAACTTCCTGTAATTCAATGTAAAAGTCTGGTTCGTCTCTATTGGGACCATAAATACTTATTATCAAAAATGTTGTTTTCCCTGAAATCATTAACAAAGCTAAAATGTAGTTACCTCCCTGTTGTTTGTAAACTTTTTAAATCTTAAACAGAAAATTATTATGAAAATAATATGGCCTACTACCCCCCCCCCCCCCCCCCCCCCCCCGCGCTGGAAGTGTTAGGCGCGAAAAAGCATTTTATATCCCCATTCAG
The DNA here is from genome assembly GCA_016801955.1 of Conus betulinus. NCBI lineage: Eukaryota > Metazoa > Mollusca > Gastropoda > Neogastropoda > Conidae > Conus > Conus betulinus. The sequence continues at coordinate 212,278 of JADBJO010001443.1, forward strand.
CTCTGACATATTTTTCTAATTTACGGTCCATATGGATATCCTGCAAGAGGTAAACTGAATAAGCTTTTGAGCGTAAATAGTGAAAAAACATCTCTACGCTTCTTTACATCCGCTAGGCCCTGACAGTTCATTGATAAAAATTGGATTCTCTCACTCGTTGCCATTTCTTTAAAAGTACTAATATCAAAACTTTTCCAGAAGGACATTGATGCAGGCAGTGGAATGTAAAACAATATCAAGTACATGTAATCTTATATGGTGTCTCCAAGGCATACACCCACACCCAAACACTTTAGAAACCAGTAAAATGTGACCATATGGAAACAATGCTTGGTCGCAGACGCCACAGATTTCAATGATCAATTTCATAAATATGTGAAACCACAGACCCCAATGCCAAAAAATAAGAAAAATAAAGGACATTAAATTGGAGTAAAAACACTGAAAAAAAAACAATGTAAATGAATATATCATCATGTGTTTTTCTCAAAGAACAAAAACAAAAAACAACAACAACAACAACAGAGAAAAGAGAAATGGAGCAAAAAAAAAAAAATGTAAATTCAGATGGCAATCGTTGCAGCGCATCAAAGGAAGAGTAACATGATTGCATATACTGTGTTACAGTGTTTTTTTTTTTTTTTTTTTTTCCTTTTCTTTTTTCATCTACTGAAATAATCACTAATCTCTAGTCTTTTGCTCCAAGTCCAATAGATCTGGCCATCCAAGGAAAATATATTCTTACAGATACAGTTTTATCATCTACATTGCTTCAGGGGACAAAGCGTTGCACCCACACCACACACACACGAACACACACCCACACCACACTACACCTACACAATATACAACATTTCAATTTACCAAATTTCAGCCCTATTCAATCATCCTCTGTAAATCAAAGTCGAGTACCAAATAGAGAAACTGACAATGTAATGACAACACACACACACACACACACACACACACACACACACACACACACACACACACACACACTTACATATGACACACCCTACGAATCGTCCTCTTCTGCACTGATATCCCCTGGTCTCATGGCACGAGCTAATGCAACGTCCAGATCCATGTGAATGTTCAGTTTCAGCACTTGTCCATTCTTCACTTTGACAAACACTTTCCCGTTAGTACTCCAGGCTGTCATGCTCGCAGAGTGACCCATCGCACTTTTCAACAGTTTATAATTTGCATGTGTTAGGTCTTCGCCAATCGTCACACCCTTATTCTTCAGCCGACGTCGATTATGGATGATCTCATCCCTTTTTCGCCGCCGATCAAAAAAGCGCACCAGGATCGGTCTTGCTTGGGTACCGCTTCTCTGCCCCGTCCGATGAGTCACCTCGATGTCCGCCTTGGTTGTCTTCACTCCAACGCTGTCGGAGAAGATCCGGACAACCTTGTCCACACGCAGTCTTCGGCACTCTCCTTCTCTGCTGCTCTGGCACACGGAACACTCGTAAATTCCAACAACGCGCGAGTACTGCTGCAGCTCATTTTGTTCCTTCTCACACTGTTGCAGACGGGAATCTAAATGTTTTCACTTTGTCTTTCGTGCTGTCCCTTGAACTTTTCAATGATTTAATTTCTGATTCCGTTTTCTCCGTTTTGCACTCCATGTCGAAAAGACGCCCCTCTATCTGTGATATTTTTTGTGTGAAAGTGTCCGATAGATTTTTCACTTCCCGTTTCATTTCCTCCATATCCGACTTTGTTGACAAGGACTGAAGTCTGTCATTTATTGAGGCCAGGGCCTCGTCCAGTTTTTCTCTTATACTGTTCACTGCCTCCTGTAAATCCATGTTTGTTTGTGACACAGATGTATTTTGTCTTTTCGTCTCTTGTTTGTTTGTTTCTCGTTTATACCAGTGTCACTTTCATCTGATGTGGAAGAGTGAATTCGTTTCGATCTATTTTTTTGAAACCAGGAGCTCATTTCGTGTAAGAACTGCTTTCAAAACATTCTTTTCTACAATCGTAGTGATCACATGTGCAACATCCTTATCAGACACAAAATTTCAAGCACTGCCACAGCACTGCCACTGTGTCGACGAAATCCCCGACGAGGCCGTCACGTCTTCCATTGGCCGCTATCTGCCGCTCCACACATCAAAATGTTACAAAAAATATATCGATGTGTTCTGCAGACCGTCAGCAAACTATATGTTGACTAATTGCAGTCATCCAATGACTAATTGGCGCTCTAATCAACTTTTTTAATGAGAGACTGCCCGTCAACCTGCCTCGCCGGTCTGAACGATCGCTCACCCCCATTTGCATTACATATCTTTCTGTGCTTGCCCATCTATGCCCTCCCCCCCCCCCCCTAAACACACACACACACACACACACACACACACACACACACACACACACTCAAACGCGCGCGCGCGTGCGCGCACACAGACACAGACACAGATAGACATACATACACACAGACACAGGCACACACACAGATAGACAGACAGATAGACAGACACAGATACACACAGATACACACACACACACACACACACACACACACACACACACACACACACACACACACACACTCTCTCTCTCTCTCTCTCTCTCTCTCTCTCTCTCTCTCTCTCTCTCTCTCTCTCTCAAGCTTTAAATAGAGAGAACTGTCATAATGTCGCTTCTTTTTCGATCACACTAAACTAACAACAAAACAAGAGGGTAACCTGGAACTGAAAGATCCGAAG